>PVIH01001761.1:21065-141065 GCA_004025045.1 Sigmodon hispidus | reverse complement strand
AAGGGCTCATTCTGTTGGGTTTGTGCTGTCACAGGAACCTGGGCTAACGGATTAATGGGCTGATGTTAAACATCTGTCCCCTGTCTTTGGGGGGACGTAAACACACAAAGAGGGAATCTAATGCCATCTACTAAAAGATCTTCAATGAGAGGAAGCCCTTGCTAACATTTCCATCCAGTGGCACCTAAGACACATTGCCTCTTTATGCTAAAACCCCACAGCACTAAGGGCCCTATAAATAGTCTCCATGTGACAGCTGGGAGAAGAAGAGAGGTCTCCTCCAGACATTAGTTGTGCTAAAAGATTCATCATTACCTGCAGTCATGAAATAAATCTTTGATACTTACAACTATAATATCCATGCTCTACGTTTTATTGCAGATATAGGTAGACAGTCGTTATTTCTGACACTTTCTCAGCATTACAAGGAGTACTCTGGGGGAAATACTAGTATATGGTGTTACAGAAATAGATTGATATAACCACACGGAAACCAGTTACCTTCCTGAGCCACTGTAACCAACACAATAATCCCTTAATGATATTAAACAGACGCATTCATTCCAAATTCAGTGCAAGACTCCTATCTAAATACAACCTCAGTTATCTACAAATTAAGTTGCCAAGAGGGAAATTTATTTATTTTTATATTGTATAGCAGTTAACAAGAAATATATTCCTGAATGAGAACAGATTTTTTTATTATTAAACTTTATTATTATTTAGGGGACATTAAAGCAAGACAATGGTCAACAACAATCCCATTATAGCACTTGTGGGATATTAGAAAAGCCTTCTGCTAAGGGGCCTTGGAGTGGTTACTGCACAGTGGCCATCAATGTCTCATGAATTTCAGTATGTGCCATCACATAGAAGCAGTGTGCTAGATGACTTGACCATGAGCTACTGAACTGAAGCTTGCTTTGCATGCTGTTTTTGAGCCAACAAGGGAGTTTGAGGATCCTGTGGGCCCTACCTTACCTGGAAGCCAGTATCTTCAGAAGTGGACACCTCATCAAAATCCCAGCAGTCCAGTGAGAACAGGATTTCAACCTTCCCTGATAGACTCTTCACTTTTCCCTGGTCCCCTCGCTTGTGATGGACACCTTAGAAAGCTGTCAGCTAAAATGATGATGTGTCAGCTAGGAAGAGAAACAAGATGCTTGTTTGAGTCACAGAGACAAGCACTGTGACTCCCTCCTAGGGTATCAAACTCCTGGAACCCTTGAGTTGCTGACCCAGCGGTCTCTGTGTTCTGATCACCTCCACAGCTCCGATGGGTCAACTGATACACCTAGAGATAGTCCCTGGATCACCAAATTCAGTGTGTAAAGTCTACTTCTGAAGAGAGCCATCAGTCAAGAGGAATCTTCGTGTTTACATTTTTGAAGTCAAGATAATTATTGGTAGTCTCTGCATAACAAATGTACTTTCAATTAGACTCTTTCTAAATTAAAAACTATTGCTTGTGTGTAATGAGTATTCCTATTTTTTAGAGTGCATTTTTAATGTTCTTATTCAGGAACATTAAGAACATTGAACAAAAGATTGTTCAATTACTGTTTAATGTTAACAAATATACTGAATACTTCATTTCTGTGGAAGGAAATGAAGTCTATGGAAGCTGATGGCGACACATATGAAATCAGATGGCCACTGAATGGTAGTGTTCCATTGCATTTGTTTTGTTTTTAATTTTCAAGAAAAGCTACAAGGTGTTGTCCAAACGCTTCCCCGCAAATATTTGCCCATATATTTCTTGTACTGGAAACAATGACATTATATGGAATTTCCATCCATAGTTAGACTACTGAATAAAACTTTAAAGCAACACTATGACCTCCTGCTGATGTTCTGTTTATTTGCTTTCACTTTATTTGGGACCAAGGTATGCATGTGCTATGGTACCCGCTAGACGTCAGAGCTTTCAGGAATCATTTCTCCCTTTATACTATGTGTGCTCTGGGGATTAAACTCAGGTACTCGGATCACTAGGATTGGTGGCAAATGCCTTTATCCACTGAGCCACCTTCCTGGCACCCCTGATAGCTTATTACAAGATACTGCCCAAGGAAAGCATTTGTCACACGGGTCATTTTAGTATTTTCAGGAAGACTTAAGAATGAAATCAGATGAGGAAGGCATATTCAAAACCCTTATTCTCTTCCTCTGCAAACCATTTTTCATGGCTGTTACAGCCCAGGAACCTACTAGCAGCAGGTAGCGTGGCAGTTGGGGCTGTCATCATTGTTGAGTAAGTGCTTGTTTGGGGGGTTTGCTGGCATGGTGTCTCAAAGTGTTTGGGAGCAGTGAATATCCATGTATTCTCCCCATCTGACATGGTGTGGCTGCTCTCAGGGTTTGCCACGGTGTTGCTTCTTTATAACTAGAGAGAAGCAATTAAACAGATCACCTGCTGAAATGGTTCTTGGGTGTTTGGTTCTTATTTTCCAAAAGCAAGCTGGTCGTCGTGGTGTCCTTGAGCCCGAAGAAATGTTGCTGATTGGCTGTTTGTTATTTTTTAATAATATATGGCATGTATCCAAGTAAGCATTCCAATGACCTCGACAATCAAATGTGATTCTTGGCTGCAAGGTCTGTGGGGGGATGGCAGGCTGCCAGCCACTCATACATCATTTACAGGTGGCTGTTTCTGACAGGCCAGTGTTAGTTATTGTAAATGACTGACAGTCCCTATAACTCACCTGTGGGCCTGACTGCTGGCCCAGAGCTCCCGAGATCCATGCCCCCTTCACACACGCTCTCTCCTCTTCAAGAACCGCTCTCACAGCCCCACACGTGCATACTGCCTGCCTGCTCATCAGGACGTGGAGCTACCTTGTATGTGATTGACGATAATTAGGTTTCAACTGCCTTCTGATGCAGAAATACACACCATTACAGCATGGCCAGTTCGGCTCCAGCAGTCTTGCTCTGAGAGGGTATTGATTCACTCTTTCGTGTTTTAAAAGGTCATGGCAATAATTCCATCTGAACTTGCTAAGTGAAAATAGTTTGTAGAAATAATATGGTTGCTTCTTAGTTGCATGGTAATTGAAAGCCACCATGGAGGGTTGGTTTTTGGTTTTTGGTTTTTGAATGTATTTTAATTACACTTGTCACTAAGCTTGTCTTGCCCTGGTGACGTGTGTGGAAAATTACAGGGCTGGCTGCCTTTTGTGTTAATGACTTTTGGGCAAAAAGGACTTTTTGTTTTGTTTTCCCACAGTGTCAGGTGAAGCCTTGCCCAGCATTTGTCACAGCCTTCCTAAAGAATCAGAGACAACCTGAATCATCTTCTTGAATCGCTCATCTGCCTGCCTGCTTTAATCAGGCTGGAATATACTGACTTTTGAGATTAGGATATTAAAATGCTTACTGTGTGCCCATTTGCACTGAAGTTAAACAGCTTTTGCTAGATTGGTCAGAAAATACTATTCTTGGTAGTTATCAGATCATAATAAAACAAGTTTGTTATGAGAAAAAATACAGGACCTGTGTCTTGTAACCATCTCAGCAAGTGACAGAAGACTAGGAATGATGTTATATAAATAACCAGAATGCTCCAAAGGTAATTCCAGCTTTCACATGCATCTTCAGCTCTTCTGAGGAAGAGGAATTTCCGAGTACTTGAATTGCAAGTTTTGGGAAAGTAATGGTCAGAGTTATGCTCTAAGTCACCCGAGTCCCTCCTATTAGAGAGAAAAAAGCCTCAGCTGTTCCCAGTATCAAAATGAGCCAGTCATTGTACTTGCAAACGAAGGGGACTCATATTCTCATAGAGCACAGGGACTCACGCACATAATTACCATTAATGCTAATGGCATTTCTGTCTGTACAGCCCCACACATCAAAATGAGAATAGACTTCCATGTCTTCCCACTGTGAAAGTCCATTTAATATCATTCATTTTACAACTTATTTTTTAAGATGATGTCCATATTCTGTCATGACATACAGATGCCTGTTAAAGTAAATGTGGGGACTATGGGAAGAGATATGGTAACTAAGCTTGTTCCTGTGGATGAAATATTGCTGGGCTCAGGTCCATTCATACTCTTTAAACACAACGCTCTGTGTCAGCTTGGAAACTGCTGGCACACTTTTCATAGTGCTATAAATTTGTCAGCCTAATGGGACATTTTGTAGATGTTTTCCTTTTTAAATGCTTTAACAGGGATAGGTATTCCATTGAACCAGAAATCCAGCTCAGCATTTCATTTTCTAGATTTGAGAAGCATATTTTTAATGTCTTATCAGAAATTTACTAGTGGATTGGTCCCTCTGTTGCTTTGAGGAAAGAAAATCCACTTTGGCTGAACTGTGGCCTCTGTCTCAGTGGCCATCAAAATCTCAGGTCATCCTGTCTTGTCATTGATTGGACAGTCATCATCATCTTTTTGCATCTGGCCCAGGAACATTTTGAGAGATGTCTTCATGTCTATCCTGGTCAAGCAAATTAAGACCCAGTCTTGATTGATCCCTCTTGGGACTTTGACCATTAACAAAAAACAATGGATTTCTCCTGGCTGTCCAGCCTTTGAAGCCTCACATAGGGCGAGGAGAAGAGCATACAAGGGTGCTCTCCAGGTCGCTCCATAGGTGCACAGGTCCTCTAAAGTAGGACAAGAGTTTCACGACACATCTCGGAGGTCACAAAGAGCCAGGTTCCTTCTGGACCTCCCGAGATGACCAGCATCTCAGGGCTCTGTTTGGTGGCTTCGGCCAAGCCTCTGCACATCTCTGGACCTGTTCCCTCACTGATAAGACTGAGAAGCATAAGTCTCTGTGGCTCACCTAGAGATTTCATAACTCGTGCCATGTTGCATTTGGCTTTTATAAATAATGAAATACAGGTAAAATTTTAATTAATAGCCAGAAGGAAACACTTATTTCCAAGTAGCCTGGTTACTTTTGATTGAACTATGAGTACTAATGAGATTAGTGGCGTGCCTGCAGGTATGTCTGTGAGGGTGACCCAGAGACAATTAGATCATGAGGATTCTGACCTAATGAATGAATTAATGCCTTCATAGAGTTATAAGATGACAGCATTTGGGGAGGTGGCCCTTGTTTTAAGAAGTAGGTCATTGTCTTTGGGGCTTTATCTTACCCTGGCTCTCTTCTGTCACATCTTCCCCACAGACATTCCTGGAACGAAGATCCCAAATAAATCTTTTCTCCATTAATTTGTCAGGTGTTTTGATCAGTAGTAACAGCAACAAAAAAGCTGGTTACTATGCAGATGAGTAAGCTGTAGAATTTTAGCTGATAGTGCAAAGAGGGGGCAGCCCCAGGACTCAGTTTCCATGGCCAGTCTCATTCCAGACAGGATGCCTTTGCCCTCAGGACTTATCTGTTAGCAGTATGGCACTGATGTAACCTGATGTAACCAATGTATCTATATCCTGAGGCCAAAAGTAGTGGGCCCTTTGTGACAGAATCTGTCCAGGTATTTTCATCTTTCCTTCTGGCACCCTTCTAGAAAGTGCTATTGCTTCAGCATATCAATCATTAGCCTTCTGGACTTTTCCCTTTTAAGATCACCAAACCTTCAACTGAACTCATCAGAGGCAAAAGCAAATTTCTCAGACTCTATCGATGTTCTGCCTATTTATCCATTGTCCTGATGCTAGTCTTGGATATCAGTGGCTCCTTCCACATACGTTATGTATATTTTCATTGAAAAACAAAACCCCACTGTTTCAATCACATGGGTTATCTCATTCTCAGTCTTAGCACAGAACTTCTCTAGACATCACAGAGCTTATACCAGCTGCACGTGAGCCAGTACTGTCAAAGACCCAGAACAGAAAGTGGCCATGACTTCAAGGTATTGGGTAGGAAACACTTGTATTGTGATAATCAACTTTGATGGTCTTGCATTTCCTCACGTACTTTCCACAATTGGAAGAAGTAAGCAAATCAGCTGGCATTATTTCTGGCTCAAAAACAGAAACAGACTGGACAGGTTGTCCAAGGTCCTTCCCATGCCTGGTAGTTATGAGCCTCACAGCTGCAGAGCTCTTAGGTCCCCATTCTTCCACATGTCCTTCCACAGGCCAAGACGCGGTGTTCCCGGTTTCCCCTTCACAGTTTGATCCTTGTTTCTGAGATGCGCAGAATGTGACGCCATGGGTGGAAAAATGCAATGGGGACCACAGTGGTTTAGAGGGGACTAGCTAAGGGCTTTGCCAAGTCTGCTTTGTATGGTACATCCTTTAGGTGTTGAGGCAAGGGCAGCGGTCCACCCTCCAGCGTTGAAGTTTCTAATCTCGCTGTTGTGTACTTTTTTTTGAACTTAGACTCTTGAAAAATATCAAGGTCAGAACATGATTGAAGAACCTTCTCCCCCCCCACCACCTCCTTCTAAGTCACCACGCTTCTATGATATTGTTTTCCACTGAAGAAGTTCTCTTAAAAATGAGGTTGAGATCCCTAAAGAAATTGCTTCAATCAGCAGCAGGGCTTAATGACTGTTAATGGGTAGTGGAGATAGGATAGTAGCGCTGCTTTGATTAATAAGAGAACCGCAGAGAATTTAAATTGTGCCACTGATGGATTATTTTCTTCAAGCCTGATAAGCACTTCTCATTTGTTCTTAAATTTGGTCAATACTGTTAAAGGCAGCAAAATGAAGTATAATTAATTCTATTACTGCTGCGCAGACCAAGTGTTACTAAGAAACAGATTATGATGCAGATGACATGGAGGCCCCGAGTAGACAGTTTGATGCTTTGAATCCCTGTCACTGCTTCTTAGGTTAGAAGAATGAAGAAAACATTTTTCTATCCTCAGTACCAAATACCTGAAATAGTGTTTGCCAAACTGTGCGTTTCCCACCGGCCACCATCCTGAGAATACCGGGAAGATGATCCACTGACACTCAGCTTATCCTTCTTTGGAAGTGTAGAGAGTAAATAAAAGATTGAGATAATATATCAGTTAAAATGGTAAAAGCCCAATGCTCGTTTTAAATTAATCACCAAGAAAATGGGATATTGATTTGACGTTAGATGGCTGTTAAAAGAAAGCTTTACATATCTCCTCCTTTCCAGAGATTATGTCATGCATTATTTTTGCTCTAATTTGATTCAGAGAAAACTGATGAGCAGGAGATCTATCATTTAATATGATACCTTATTTAACTAGATAATTTTATTTTTTGTGAGTACTACTAACACCTAGGACATCAGATATGTCCTGCTCCCAGTTTTCTGTAAACATCGAGATACATCAATATTTCCTGGCTAGCATTAAAAAAAAGAAAAACTCCTTTAAAAACTATCTATGTATGTATATTTATTAAAGCTATACAAATTACTTTATAAGCATGGCAAAAATTATTTCTGACTGTGGGAGATACATATAGTGTCTTACCAGACAGCTTTAAGATTCTTAATTCAGTGAGTCTAAGTCCAAAGTTCATACTTCTAGCTAATTCAAGAAGTAGAATGCTTCCAAAGCTTAAATTCACCATTTTAAAGAAAATATGCAATGCATGAATCCTGTTCCCCAAACTCCATTATAACTTAGGAAAGACTGGGCAGTAGGCAACTGGCCTTCTCTTCGCTGTCATTTTTCACAGTGTGCATGTACAGAGTCACTGAGTGAATGATTTTAGTGTCATATAAAATCTAAGTGTGATGGGTTAATATTGCAATTCTAAAGGTTCTTTGAAATTCTAATTCTGTTACTAAAAATGTAAGCTTTATCTATTATGAATGAAGAACTGATCCTCTTGCCTAGATGTTTCCTTAAACATAATTTCTGAAAAATGGGGAAATCACAGGAAGAAAGCTTCTGGTCAGCCTGTGAAGGGCAAGCCATTGTGGCCTCTGTTGGCATTTGGAGGCAGTGTCCAGGGTGTGAGGATCGTGAGCCAGAGATCTGCTCAAAGCTCAAGTTCTGTGAGAGTGTGGGTCACATGGTCGTGCTGGGAACTTTGCTCCAGTACCGTTTGCCTATGAGAGTATGATCTCTCTCCTGTGTGGTTAAGGCTCAGCTCAAGTATCTCCCTTTTCACTCTTGAAAATACTCATCTTGGAGTAAAGTTCAAGGTCACAATGCTCAGATGACCCTTCTGAAGCTGTTTGCTCGAGATGATATGCTCTATACAGAAGCTAGCAGTGTCCATATGCTTTGAGACCACATTCTCACAGTGGATATCATTTATGCAATTAAGGGGAAGTGGTACAGGATGTGCACCAGGCTCTGGGTAAAACATGGACTGTGGGACCTGGGAGGCTCTCCCCTGTGGGAGCATTCCCACTGAGGTGAGGCAGGTCCATACGCCTACATGCAATGAGAAATTCTTTCCTGTAAGTGTATGGAAGAGGTACAAGCCAAGGAATGTGATTTAAAAAAAAAAAAAAGAAAGTGGCTCACAGAGGAGGGGAGATGCCAAGGATGGGAGAGCTGACCACCAGAGGGATGGAGCGATATGAGAGTCACAGGCTTCCTTGACACAATTTAAGCAGAAAGAAGTATCTGTACCATATCAGTGCCCTAGTCTGAGCTTTGTTTTATTCTAGAACACACCCTTGAATAATACTCTTGTTAACAAACAAAACCAGGACGAATTGTTTCCACGGCTTCTTGTCCCAGTGCTTGCAAATAGAATCTTTTTGGCTTTAGTTTCTCTAGACTGCTACAAGACTATTTGAATTGGATTATTTCCATTCATACTGTATCTCTGTGTTTGTTCACGGAGTTAGGTACAACTTACGACTTTAGAATTACTGTACAATGCTCAGAGGTGTGAAACTCCATTTCCAGTAATGCCTTTCTTCAGTTAATATAGATAAATATTGATGGCAGGAGGCAATAAAACAAGTCATTAAATTGCTTAGTGCAAGTGTGTCCCACACGTTACTAGAAGCTTCAGAAATCACCTTGGGCTCCAAGAACCAGCACCTGTGATTAGAGAATGCTTCGGTTTGCAGCTTTCCCTGCTCCAAATTGGTGGGCAAGGGAGCTCCGTGAAGCCCCCAGAACCAGCGGAAGGAACAGGACACAGGGCTGGTCTATCGCCTCGTTGGTCTATCTATCCATCCCACTTTCCTCTGTCGCCCTAATGAACCCCTGGGTGAGCCTGAAACCTTTGAAAAATGGCAATGGGCGACAAATGGGAGGCCTGGTTCTCTGAAGACAAAGAAACGTCAAATCTGAACTGGTAGCCCTAAAAGGCAGCTAAGGAATCGGAAGGGTAAAAAACACTTTCTCTTCAGCCTTTTGAACAATCTGACTACAGCCTCGGTTGTGGGGATCCAGAATTCGGTTTGGGCCAGAGAGGCATGAGGAACGCCAAGCATTTCTTGTGGGGCCAGGTCATGTTTGCATTACCCGAGTCTTAGGATGAAAAAAGAAAGGCACCATTTCTTCATTTTATAACGCCATCCTCAAGGAGTGCTGCCTGGTATAGATTTTGTAGTTCCACAGTGTGGGGTATGCCTTTCTTCAAGGTGTTTTTAATGGGCTTTGGGTTGTCAAAGACACCACTCTGATAATGAGACCTCAACCCTCGTGTGAGGAGAAAATTGTAAGGAGGGAGGAGCACCATTTGTTACAGTTATGTGGTTACTTGGCCATAATATCTTTTTGAGGTTTATTAAATCATATAAAATTTCAATTTACACTGTAATATTCTATAAAAGATGGAGCGCACAGAAGTAATAAGTATGACAGCATTTCTTTCATTTATGAATCGTATTGTTGATTGCGTTAACATTGCCACATCCCACAGCAGGATTATTTATGTCGGAACAGTAATTTTCTATCTCCAATTTAATTTTGTAAAAGTTAATTACAAATTAGAATAAAATGAATGTGGTTAAGGAAGGCAGCAAAATGCTGGGGTAGGGTGTTATTAGGGAAAATATTTACAAAGGCTGCTCCTGTAGAGGTCAGAGACACCTGGTGGAACCCAATATTTGTCATTCTAGTGACTGGCAAGTGGGGCCCTGACAGGTGACAAACCTCCCCACAGTCATCCAGCAAGGTTGTGACAGAGTAAGTACTGAAACTCAAAACTCTTGTTCCCAGATCAGCGTAGTGCCCTTTAATATATATTTGTTATCTACCTTACAAGTTGGGCGGGACGGCTGCCTAATGGCTCAGAGGGTTAATGGCGCTTGCTGCTCAAGCCTAGAGACCAGCATCCAAGCCCTGAAAGTCATATAACCGTACAAGGACAGAAGCTGCTCCCAGACATTTTCCAGTCCTCTGCATGTGCACGGTGGCATGCACGGTCCCAGTACACACACACACACACACACACACACACACACCACATACACACACACACACACACCACATACCACACACACACACATACCACATATCACACACACACCACACACAGTACATCACACATACACCACACCACACACACACACCACATTAACACACACACTACATACACACACACCCCCCACATACATCACACCACACACACACACCACATACACACACCACATCACACACACACCACATACACCACATCACACACACACACACACCACACCACACACACACCACACACATGCACCACATACACACCACATACAGCACATTACACACACACCACACACACACCACATACAGCACATCACACACACACCACACACACACCACATACAGCACATCACACACACCACACACATACCACATATAGCACATCACACATACACACACACCACACACACACCACACACACACATACCACACACACACCACATACAGCACATCACACACCACATACAGCACATCACACACCACACACACACCACATACAGCACATCACACATATACACACACCACACATACACCACACACAGCACTTTTTGTTGTTGTTGTTGTTGTTAATGATATCAGGAGAGGGTGAAAGGTCAAGGAACATTCCCGAAATTCCTTCCCATAACCAAGTCTGCCTGGCAGAGATGGAAACTTGAAATACGAGCATGCCTCAGAGAACTTTCTCAGTTGAATTCTTGTTTCTCTTTGCCGTGGCCATCGGTAATCACAAAGTTTTGGATAGACTGTCAACCACAGAGGTAGCTGAAGAGCAGCCGTTAGCTTTCAGGCTTTACTGTGACCAATCCTGGGCCACCGGAAATGAGCACCGAGACAGTGACAGGAAGTGCTGAGAGGGTCTGGAGGGGTGGCTCATTAGTTAACAGCGCTTGCTACCCCTGCAGAGGACCTGGATTTGACTCCCAGGAGTCATACGGTGACTCACTGTCTGTAACTCCAGTTCCAGGGGATCTAAGCCTCTTCTGACTCCTATAAGCACCAGGCATGCATGTGGTACACAGACATGCAGGCACGCAAAATACCCATACAAATAAAATAATTAAGAGAAGCCACGGGATATGAAACTAAGCCAGGGCCTTTACCCCTTTCCCTGTAGTTTTTCCTCACATGCTGTGCACTTCCCCCTGTTTTCTCTTTGGTCCTCTTGTGTCTCTTACTAAATAGGCAGGAAAGCCCAGTGGTATCCCTCCACTCCCGTCTTAGCCGTATGCTCTCGGTCCTTCCCATCCGTACCAGCACTTGACCATCTGGGGCCCTTTGAAATATCATGATTGACTTGCTAGGTGAAAGACTTTTATATTTCGTTTTTAATAGAGCAAAAGTGACTCTAAATTTGTTAATATTCTTTAGGTTACATAGGACAAATTACAGATAAGTGAATCAGTAATGAAATTTGTAATGAGAATTTCTCAAGTATGAAATGTTGGCGCAAGGAAAGTTAATTGCGGGATTTTACAGCCATTATAGTTTATATCATAAATGCAAAAATGACTAGGGCCATTTAATTACAGTAGGAACACACTAAATTTTTATGGAGTGCCATTTTGTTAAAGAGGTGCTCGGAACATTAGGAGCAAATTCCATCCTAACAGTGGGTCCAGGTAGCTTTCACAACATCAAATAAATATGCTATTGCTACAGAATTGTTCCTTGGATACTATAACTGACACAATGACTAATGAGATGGTCTTATTCTCACAGCTTCACATACTCAATTTACAGTGTCTGAAAGTTATTTTTCTCTGCCATCCATAGGCCTAGAAGGAACCAGAAAATCCCTCTTGGAAAAACACTATCTCTGATGCTTCTCTAATTAACCTTCAAAAATGCATTTTGAAATATAGAAGTTGGTGCCTGGCTTAGAAATTGGATAGTCTTAGGAAAAAAAGACCCAAGTGCTAATTTGTTCCTTATTAAATATCTGACATGTCAAAATCACAGGCTGTTAATGTTTTAGAGAATTTTAGCAGGGCAGGGACCGCCTGTCCCATGGCCAGGGCTCATTGGGGCTGGTCTCATTACAAGCTACTGCAGAAGCACTGACTGTCTGCACTGCAATCCCAGCCCAGCCTGTCCTTCACTCCCTCATCCAGCCTGGGACCTATGAGCATCAGATCCCCTAACCTCTATTGTAAAAAAGATGTCAGGTTGGATCTCTGATCATCCCTAAAGTAGGGTGTTCCCCACTCAACTGTTTGCCCCAAGCCTCAGGATCTTCCAGAATGGAAACACTGTAGTGTTCATGAGCCCATCTATACATTCTCACAGTGTGGGTGCACGTGTGTGTGAGTGTAGAGGCCCAGGGTGACACTGGCTGTCTTCCTCTATGGCCTTCCTCTTTTTTTATTGAGTCAAGATCTCTCACTGAATTCAGAACTCAATGACACCAGCTAGTCTAGCTGACCAGCATAACCCAGGGATCCTTCTGCCATTGTCTCCTGTGCTGGGATTACAAGCAGTTTCCATATTTGCATGCCTTTTGCATGGGTTCTGGAGGTCTGTACTGCAAGTCCTAACAATTGCATGGTAAGTCATTTATCCCCTGAGACATTCCCCTAGTCCTAGAATAGAAAGATCTTATGTAGGGGAAAGAGCAATGTTTTCTCTGACCTCTAAACATGTTTCAACTTACTATGAACAGAGGTATCACTCCCTGTGCCAGCTGGTGGAGGAGGAGACTCTCCCAGGCAAAGTCCCTCTTAGTCCCCAAACCAAATGGGAGACACTGAGACACATGTGGTCTCCCATGATTAACCAATTGGAGCTGAAATCAAAGGACTGTAGATGCAAAAACCCCTCTCTGCCAAGTAATAACCAAGAAACTGAGTTTCTGTGTCTTCACCTACAAAACAAGAGCGTATGAACAGTGCCTGTTTCCTAAGGTTATTTTAAGAATATGAAACTCAATAAAGCAAATAGAAATATAAAATTAGGGTACCAGGTACTCATGGATATGCTGTTTATAACAGCCACTCCGTAAGAATAACTCCAGTGTCTACCAGCAGATGAGCAGACAGACAAATGGAACATAGATGTCCTGTGTTAGCTTGGCACTGCAGCAACGTATAAAGGGTTTATTTGGGTTCATGGTTTTCAAGATCAAGTCCATGACTGATTGACCTGAAGTACTTTGAATTTATGGAAAAGCAACACATCATGGAAGAGGTCATGTAGAACAAAACATCACCTGAAAGCAAAAAAGAGAGAGTTTAAAAGGAAGGGACTGGAGTCTTATTGTCCCCTTGACAGACTTATCTCTAGTGCTCATCTCTTAAAGTTCCCACCAAGTCCTCAAACTGCTTCTCGTGGGAATAGGCTTTTTCAGCACAGAGGCCTTTTTGGAAGCATTGAAGATCCAAACCACAGCACATGCAAGGCAGCTACATGGGCATTCATGCTACAATATGGGTGAAAATAACAGTGCTAAGTGAAAGAAGCCAGTTCCGAAAAATCTCTATGATTCAGTTTACACATCTCCTCTATAGGAGTCAGCTTCATAGAGACAGAAAGTACAAAGGTGGTGGTTGCCAGGGCTTGAGGGAAGGAAAAATGCAGAATTAACATCCAATAGGCTTAGAGTTTCTGTTTTGCATCATGAAGAGTTCTGGAGAAGCTGATGGTCTTGGTCATACACCTGTGCTGCCATATTTATATAGAATATTTATATTCTACCACAGATAAAAGAATACATTAAAAAAAAGTTCTGTTTTGTTTGGTAACTCTCTGTGGGAGGCCTTATCCTCTTTGAGGAGTAGATGAGGGGAGGAAGCTGGGCTGTGAGAAGGACATAATAAATATGTCAAAAAATTATATTTTGTAGGTGTGCTCATTGCTTCTAGGGTAGTGTTACTTCAAGACTCTCGAAATAAAAAGAGCTAAGTCACATGTGTATGTAACCATGCATCCTTTCTCCCCTATCTCTCTCCTTTTCTCTTTGTAAATACTATAAATTTATACTGATACCTATTGTTCCAAATTAACACAGTAGGGATCATTTTAATCACATCCATTTTCTTGTTATTGAAATCTTCTCCGATTCTCATTATCTACAGTGTATTTACTTCTTTGTTCAATTCTGCTGTGCTTAACACTGTCTCAGAACTGCTGGCATCTGTGAGAAGCGCTTCAACTGTATCACAACTCAACCCTTAGCCTTACAGCATCCAGAAAGGACACTCTGTCCCACAGTCAATTAGATTGGCCATTTCCATATCCACCAATCCCTTTCATGTACTTATTCCCTTACAGTATAGTTAGTATGATGCTTGATCTCAGTCATCAATTTGATGAGACCTAGAATTACCTAGAAAAGGAGCCCCTCTGAGGGATTGCCTAAATTAGATCAGCCTGTAGAAATGCCTTTAGAGGATTCTACTGATTAGAGTCATTGATTGGGAAGACCCACCCTAAAGATGGGCAGGACGATTTTCATGGGCTGAGTTCTAGATTGCACAGAAAAGAGAAAACTAGCAAAGTGTAGTCATTCATTGCTCTCTGCTCCTCATAGAGGATGCACTTTGACCAGATGCTCCAGCTCCTCTGCCTCAACCTCCCCTCCTTAATGCACTGTGTCCGTCACTGTGAGCCAACACAGACCTTTTCTTCTTGGGCTGATTTCACGGATGTCTTAACAGTGTCAGGAGAGGGAATCAGCACAGCTAGACACTTGTCAGTTACTCTGTACCACCGAAGTTTCTCCTCGGATTTCCCATAGTGTGAGTTATTTGTGATTTGGAGTTGTTCTAGTTTAGTTTTTTTTCCTGTTGCTGTAATAAATGCCATTACCCAAAACAACTTTGGGAAAGAAGCTTGGCTCACAGGTTTACAGTTATCATAAGAGGAAGAAAAGGCAGGAGCTTGATGCAGAAACCGGGATGGGAGACTTGTTCCTAGGTGCCCATTCAGCTTCCTTTTTTATATAGCCCATCTGTCCAGGGATGTAATGCCCACAGTGGGCACGCATATCAATTAACAAGCAGGAAAATGTCCCACAGACATGCCCACAGGCCAATCTGAGGAAAGCAATTCCTCTATTGAACCACTTTCTTCCCAGGTATGTCAAACTTGACAACAGGAAGCTAAGTTGGGTGGTGATGTGCATGGCTTTAATTCCAGCACTTGGGAGGAAATGGCAGGCAGACCTCTGTGAGTTCGAGAGCAGCCTGGTTTACAGACCAGCCAGGACTACACAGAGAAACCCTGTCTTGAAAACCAAACCAAACCAAACAAAAAACCAAACTAAACTAAAGGAATAAACAGAATAAGTTTAAAAGAAAAATGGAGTAGTCTTCATGGGACAAATCACAGAGACACATTTCTGATCTCCTGGTGATGACATTATCAGGGAAGCCCCAGGTAGGCAGAAAGCAAAATAATGGTAACAGAAACTCACAAGCTGAGAGGAAGCCAATCCAGCACATTGCTAGGTCTGCCTGTTGTCGCCTGACTTGTATTGGCCCCTAATGTCCATGTTCCTCAGCCTTTTGTGTACACACACATCACCCAAGGAGCACGCTCAATAAAGGTTTGCTTTGACAGATCTGTATACAGCCAAGTTTCTGTTGATATTGTGGATTCGTGGTCCCATTCTCAGCAGCAAGATACCATATGCCCTCTAGCTTAAATCCAAAGACCCCTGTTCCTTAGAAAAGAAATAAGCAAATCAACATGTTTGTCCACAATGCATGAGAGCTGCTTCACAGTCCTGGATTTTTCATTCTCCTGTTTGCCACACTCTGGAGTGCCTCTTCTGCTAATAAGACAAACAATATAGAGACATTAAGACATGTTTGCTGATGCATATGACTCATTGTAAAACCAAAGCTTTATAGTCACCCAGAGCGAATCTCCAGCCATTATAGATGCACCTGCTGTGCGAGGCAGATTAGATGCAGGATGTGCTGAGCACCTCTGCTGTGTGCGTGCCTTGTTGAAGTTAAAATACCTTAGCTGTAGTGGGTTTTATTTGAGCCCCATTGAGTGGGGGTTAATTAGGTCTTGAACTTGTTCGAGATCGTGATCAGTGTGTAGTACAGGCCTGACTCTGCAGAATGCTCTACAATCCTATTGTAGGATTCCTGTGCTGAATTCTGCCCACACTCAATGGAGTAAGCTTGCTGACCATGATCTCCTATGAAAGCTTTAAAATGTTTTGGTTTTTTTTCCCCTAAAATATGTGTACTTCTAAATCCAAAGAAGACAAAAGATGTATCTTCACACCAGCTTTGGACATCTTCACTTAGGAAATCTAGGTTGTAAAAGGTTTTCCACAGAAGGGTGAATTTTCTAAGTGTTAATATGAACAATCTAAGGCATAGTTGGTAAATGAGTAGGATGCTAACTTGTATACTCCAAGATGAAGGAAATGCTTGATAGGATTACCCCAAGCTCTTGCATCAGTAGGACCAAGGACACGGTATCCTCTATAAAGAAAAGATTTGATTTGACTTGGCCGAGATGTTTATTGGGCAATATCACTGGTGTTATTGGGGATGTTAGGTGGTTTGGGGTCCTTTTCTCTCCTTTACCCACAAGCTCTGATGGCATCTGATGTCTCTGGAATGCTGGGACATTTCTCTCAGACTCCTCTCTGATTCCCTACCTTTGTTGCTGCCCCTGAATGCAGAGCTGTGTTCCCACCTCTGAAATGCTGCAGTCTCATCCTCCCTGTGTGCTGTTGGGAGAAACTCATTATCTTGCAGCATTGAAAACCTCACAGCTGAACCCCCAGCCCCTCCCGTGGGCATCACACTGAAAGCAGACTTATGTCCAGATCTCAGTCCATCCACTCACCCACCCTGCTCCCATCGGACTTCTGCTTCAGCCCGCATCGCTAACCCCCACAGATCCTCCCTGACTCCACTTTCCACCCATCACCTACCGCTCATCCATCCCAAGGTCTCACCTACCTCCTACCCTGAACTCTGCATATTGTCATCTCACTGGTCTCTCAAAGTCCAGCATTCTTCTCTCATGCCTTTCCTGCCCCCGCAAAAGGAAATGATATTCTTTCCCTTAAATCCTCTCAACTTAGGGCAAGCATTGTATGAGGGCATTGCATTCTGCCTTATACTGGTGACTGGTATACTTGTTCAAATCTCTAGGCTAGTCTATTTGAGGTCACCATAGAATTATACTTCTAGGACCCTCTTGGCTGGGTGGCAATAGACTTGTCATGGATGATGCATAGGAGTGAAGTGACCGGTGTCCCTTCTGATCACTTGACTACTGAAGTGAGCCTTCCATGTCTCCAGCTACTCATCTTCTTAGAGACTTTCTGTTTTGAGGTGGGGGTTGTTTTGTCAACCTGCATCCTTGAATGACAGCATTGAACAGAGCTTTCAAGATGAGCTACATAAAACATAGACCAGAAATAACTCTCTCTCTCTCTCTCTCTCTCTCTCTCTCTCTGTGTGTGTGTGTGTGTGTGTGTGTGTGTGTGTGTGTGTGTTAGAAGTCAGAAGTTATCCAGTGTCTTTGTTCAATGGCTTTTCCACTTTATTATTTATTGACACATGGACTCTTATTAGACCTGAAGTTTAGCTATACTGGTGGGTCAGAAAACTCCATGGATACTACTGACTCAGCCTCCTCGGTGCTGGAACTATGGATACACACCCCTACATGAGTTCTAGGGATCAAAACCCAGTATGTATGACAAACACGTTACTGACAGAACCATCGCCCCAGCCCATGTCAGAAACAATCTTTTGATTTTTTTAAATCACTGGGGCTTTGATACTTTTACCACAGCAGAATCTAGTTCCAGGAGCTAAGAACTTGCAGGTAAGAATTTAACCTTTTGGTTCCAAGTGCTGATGTCACTTAGTGCAGGGATACAGCAATTGCATGTGGAGTTACATTTAACCAATGTGATCCAAACTAAGAGAAAAGAAAAGGCAGGATGATCAGTGAACAAGGTCTCAAGTTCAGCTTCAGAATTTGCAAGTGACATACATTTCTAAAACATCAGTGTCTCCATTCCTGTGGGAACCGAGCTGCAGCCCCCACCATGGGATTCCTGCAATGATTCGGTAAGACAAGGCACATACTCACTCCAAAAGACCAATAAATGTTACCTATTACTATTATTGTTTATTACAGCTACTCTCCCAAAACTAAGATGACATTTACTGCTACTTAACTAAGGGGCTCTTCAATGAAAAACTATCTGGATGTCAAATAATGGTAGTGCTAGCATCCCCCGGGTGGGACAAGACCTAATGCAGAGGCCTGCAGGGAAGCCAAGGTAGGAGAGTAGCACCCAGCACATGGCCCTAGCTGCTGGCTTCCTTCAGAACCCCAGCTTCAGTTCGTCACAATCAGAGAGACAGCAGCATCCATGTGCCTTCCTGAAGATACTAACAGGTTGGATTTTTACCCAATTCTCTCAGGGACCCCAATCTTAAAGACAAGCATGCCAGTGTCAAAGATGGAATCTAAACCAATGTTGCCAGCTGGGAAGAGCAATAAGCAAATGAATGAACTAAGGCAACTTAGTCTCCTATTTCTGTCTCTAATCATGTCTTACAACCAAGGAAGTTGTTACAGTAAAAATGTATTTGAATGTCTACTGGGCTACATTTTACATATCACACATCCATCAGGAGTCTACATATACGCCTTTCTGTTGTCTACCTATAATCTGGCCCATGTCTTACTTAAACTATGATTATTTTTTATTAAACTAAAACTAAGCAGAACCTACATTCTCTCTCTTCCATTAATTCCAGTATTATTATCGAGGGCCTACCATAAGGTACCAAGAGTTCAGTGAAGTGATTGACTGGGTAACTCAGAATGTTCATAGACAAGAAGAAACTTCTAAATGTTGTACAGAGTTCTGTGTTTGGTCTTGTTTGTCACCGATTTGGTTGAACACAAAGGATAAATGTTTGCCAAGTTTTTGCACAGATTCTGAAGACATAAATGCTTATTAATGATATGATCAGCATTTGAAATATCTTCAGCAGACTGAAACCATGCTGATGAAGACATCAGCAAAAATGAGTGCCCAAGTTCTGAGTTTAGATACACAGAGACAGGCACTCAAATCAGATACTCTGCTCCGTGTGGAAAGACTTGGGGGCGGTATTTAGCAATTAGTGTGGCAGTAGCTGAGCATCGGCCACTCATCTTGCAGCATTGCACCACAATGGCTCTACCATTGCCCAGGAGTATGGTATTCAAATGCTTTGTTTGAAGAGATACATTTTGGGAATGATTAAGATGATAAAGCATCTATACATACCTCAAATGAGGAATGTTTGAAACAAACAAACAAACAAAAAAACTGATACCAAAGCATTACAGAAATGTTTGTAAATGTTGAGATACTGTGAGAACAAAAAGAGACAGTGTCTCAGTTTCTGGCATGACCCAGTGGTGGCTTAGGAGCCCTTGTGGGATTGAGCTTCTCCTGGAAGAGGCACAAAGGTTCCACGTTGGTCCATGACAATCATGCTTCTGACCAGTTCTACACAAGATTCCCCAAAAGAATCAACTGATAGCTCTGGTCATGGGTTTTCTGATGTCGTCTAAGAACACGCTAAAATGGAAGACGGCCAGGAGAGTAGTTTGTCTTTATACATTTGACCCCAAACCACACTGTGCATAAAACAAATATTTAAAAGACCATAGGTAAATTCCACATAAGAAAGAGCTTTTAGACTTTTTATCAGCTTATACTGCCAGCCTTGCCAAGCAGCTCACTCAGGCACAGAATGCTACAGTTGGGTCATATGCTGCCATGGATGGGGCAGCGATTCACAGCCTCCTCCAGGCTTCCATATCCCAGCCCACTGGACAACAAATTAGTTGTAATTCCAGCAGAAGCGAGTTTATGTGGCTCTTTTCCTCAGTTTAATAGATGTTCTGTGGGGTGGTATGTTTCGTGCTGTGACAATTCATTCCTGTGCCTGTGACAGGCCCACCGGCTGATTTTCCTCTGCTCAATTAGGAGAAAATGCATATTTTAATCTGCCCCATGGTGAGGTAGTACTTTGCTTGGTGGCCTTGGCAAGCTGGCCATTTAACTGTTTAGGTGGGAACCTCCACTTCTGCCTGCCAATCTGCTTCCAGCAGCAGCTACAGTCTCTTCTGTTGCCAGCACTTTCCAGATTTCAAACTACAATGAAAGGCCATTCCATCATTCTTTGAGCTATTGGGCTGTGACTGGCCCCTTGGCTGGGGCTGCTCCTGGAAACAGAATGAGTGTTATGTATGTGGAGTGGCAGTACCCATGCCTCAGCACTGGCCTTTCCCTGGGCACGGAGACACGAAGAGCCTTGAAGGGCCTTTCTGTTCTTCTGCAGTCCTTCTGTGATGACCAGAGGGCTGAGCCAGCTGGCTGGGTTTTTCAGCTCTGGCCTTGGAAATGGTGCCTATCTCAGACTATCTGCTTGACTGCCCATGGCCCCTCCCATTTCGCCAACATAGCTCTCACCGCTTCCATGGGCGCAAAATCATCCTTGTTGTGTATTGGTTTGGTTTTAGTGGAAAACTAGGCATATGTCTCCCCCTTTCTCGCTATAACATCTTCCTCTTTCACCCTGACCATTAGGTTCCCTGGTTCTCTGAGTCTTTACACACCTACCTGGACCTAGGTAAGTGAACCCAGGTGGGTCTATTGACATGGTGCCATCAAGGCTCAGATGGGCTTGGAATTTGGTCTCAAAATACCCAGTAAAGTATTTAGCATATCTTAAGTTAAAATTGGTTCTCATTTCAAAAGGCATGACTCACGGTTTGCCTAGGATGTGTGTGGATGATGCAGACATCCAAGCAGCAGTTCTGAGCTCTTGCTGTGGTCCTGCTAAGTGCAGAGATAGAGCCATTGATTATTTAACTTAACCTTGATACCCCGGAAAGGTGAAGAGCCCAGGGTGAGTGCAGGCTGAACAAAGTACTGGGGTCAGAGATAAGGTTGGACAAAGGTTCTCTTTATTGTCTCCCCAGCTTCAGAGACAAAGATGGTAGAGGTAAAGGCTAGACTCCCAAGATGATTGGATCCCATAGAGTCAAATCTGCAGACTCCAACAACAAGTCCAAGGTCCCCTGTTCCCTCAGAGCTAAGCTCTTCGCTCCTCACATTTAGAAACTAGGAAGAATCCTCAGAGTTAGAAGTACCCCGTTTTATTTTTGTTTGTTTAAATCAGGTTTTTCTATGTAGGTTTCTCCAGCTCTGCTTCCAACAGCCCAAGGTCAAAAGCTCAAATCACCAGCCAGGCCAAGGCCCAGCCTCTTTCTGGATCTGAAGACATTGCGGCCTTTGAATGAACTTGCCAAGGACCAAGATCAGACAGTGAGGCAAAGACCAAATGACCATGAACTATTCTGTGGAAGACTACCCGCATTTCCAATGCTTCTACAGAGCCCAGGGTACTGCACTTTGAGGCCCCTTTACTAAATCGTGGCTACTCTGGTAGGAGAGGTACCAACCTCAGGATCCTTCTAAAAGGCACTCACAGGCTTAAGGGACAGCCCTCCCTTTGTGTGGTCTCCCTTCCCAACACAATTCTTCTCCCTACCAATGCAGCTTTGAGGAGTCAAGTGTCTGGAGGCCCCATCAATGACTGATGAGGGGAAACCAGCATCCAAACACAGACAGGCCCAATGGGTGAGTTTTAAAACATCATGTGGGGGCTGGAGAGATGGCTCAGCGGTTAAGAGCACCCTCTGCTCTTCCAGAGGACCCGGGTTCGATTCCCAGCACCCACATGGCAGCTAACAACTGTCTGTAGTTCCAGTTCCAGGCAAACGCCAAGGCAATTAAGTAAATAAATAATAAAGTTAAACCATCATGCATCATGTGTGCATGTGTGTGTGTGTGTGTGTGTGTGTGTGTGTGTGTATGATTCTTTTCTGTAACTTGATACACACCTCTTAAACACAAACCTTGTAGATGACATGTTGTCTCAAAGTCACTGACCTTGTAGGCGAATTGTCAGCAAGGTCTCCTGCACAATAGAATCCAGATGATCCCTCATATCCTATCAACCTGGCTCTTCTCCAAAGCAACAAGGCAGTCTGAATGACAAGCAGGTAGAAGCAAGGTCTCAGCATTTTTAAAAATTAATTTATTTTATGTATATGAGTCATACATATATTTGTATGTATGACTTTATGGCAAAAGAGGGCATAGGATCCCACTATAGATGGTTGTGAGACACCATATTGTTGCTGAGAATTGAACTCAGGTCCCAGAAGAGCAGCCAATGCTCTTAACCACTGAGCTATCTCTCCAGCCTCTAGCATTTTTTAAAGATTCCCCAGCTGCCATGACTCCAACCAATTGAAGCTGGGAACAAGCACTCCAGAGGAGTTGAACACTGTGTTTGAGCATATATCCTGCATGAGGCTTCAGAATTTGAACCTACTGTTCACTTCACTTCATTGGGCCAATTTTAAATTCTACCATTTTCTGAATAAAATACTCCTTTGTCCTTTCTGTGCTTAGGAAGATTCTTGCAGGCATTTATTTGGATCTTGACAAGAGGAAAACTTTTGTATGCACTGTCCAGGAACACTCAGAATGCTGTGTAGGGCAGGCGGGCAGATGTCCAGAAACTTCCCACAGCTAGCCAAGCCGCACCACCTGGAGCTGCTTCTGCTCCGAGGAAGTACTGTGGAGCTCTCCTCTGAAGCCTGTCACCGTCAGGGGCGGAGAGGCAGGGTAGGAGCATGCCTCCTACGGGGAAGTCATCTGGCCTCTAAGGCACACCTTGCATTTGCCCTTCACGGGAGCTACCCTCCATCCCACCTCCACCTGTCTCTATGATCAGGCCCCCCACATCAGTGGACATCAGCTACCTCTCTTTTCTAAGGTGGCAGGCACATTGAACAGTGGGGTGGGTTTCTTTGAGCCTGTAAGAGCTTCCTTCCTTCTTAAAAGGCCTCCCCAGTGCCACCGGCTGACTCATCAATGAGAAGATGCTGGGATGGGGTTAAGTTCTGATTCATCAACGAGAGGATGCTGGGATGGGGTTAAGTTCTGATTCATCAATGAGAGGATGCTGGGATGGGGTTAAGAGAGAAAGGTTGCAGGTTGAAAGGTCTGAGGAGAGCTGTGTTAAGAAAGCTATGAAGCTGAAGGAAGCAGGTTTCCTCGGGCTTAGTCTGGGTATTTTGAATAAAAGTGTCTAAATTACATAGCAGTTCAAGATTGGTCTACCTTCCCACAGTGACAGACATTTATATGTGACAGAGAGTTTTATCATATGATCAGAGTACAGTATAGAAAAGTCTTTACCCAGAAAGGTAGTTTACAGGAAAGAGAGAAAGAGAGGGGTTGGTGGGGGGAAGGGAAGGGGGAGAAATGGAGCCTGACTGGGCTCATCAGCAGGATGTACCTGGCCCAGGTAAGGCTCTTTCTCACCTTAGGGCACCCAGTCTGCACTTGATCATCCTGGCTAATCTAAAGAAAATGAGCGTTTACAGTAACTAACATTAGCTTCTGGCCTTTTTCTTCTGTTAGATCCAGGTCAGGGACCTGAGGCCTGTGGTTAGGACTTAAGGTCAGTATTCCTAGGAGGCTCCTTCTACCAGGAGGTGGGATCCAGGCCAGGGAACCTGTGCACTCACTCAGTGAACCTGTACTAAGTCTCTTCCAGCATCTGCTTCTCTGCGATGCTATGGGAGGAATTTTCAGCTGTCTGTGGACTGGGCTCTTGGTATGGCTGTGGAGACCCGAGAGTGTAGTTGCTGTTTTAGGACACAGAAGACAGTGGTGGTGGCAAAAATGCTTTGTAGACCAGGCTGGCCTGGAGCTCACAGCCTCTGTTTCCTGAGAACTGGGATCCAAGGTGTGCACCACCACCACCACCTAGCAAGGTAGACCTTTCTATATGCAGGCCTGCAATAGGCCCTCCCCAGCTGTTGAGTAGGATTATCCTCTGAGCCAAACTACAGACCATCTTTATCAGACCAGCTGTGACTGCTTACAAAAGACAGTAACAGCTGGGTTTGTGGAACTGCTAACATTCCTTCAGAGTGAAAGAGGGGTGACGAAGGTGATTGGACCCTCACCTAAGTATCCAGCCACTACTCCTAACCATTGGATAAAATTCTGCCCTAATTACATATGGCCTCAAAGTGCCAGGGAGGAGCTAATGGGTCTGGGGAAGACTTGTGGGAATCACCATCCCGTGGGTGCACACTTTCCAATGTGGCTGTTTTGGGGTCACTCATCTTCCCATCATTAACCCTTCACCTACGTTCTGTACATAATCCCAGTAACTTTGATGGATTCCCAAAGTGACCTTCATTGAATCACTACTTGGTTTGCTGGGGCCCTAGGAGAAGCAGGTAGACAGACACTTTATGTCTCCCAGGAGAAGTATGTAGAAGGATTTGCTTCTGACCAGCCCCTCTGCCCTCCAAAGTCACGGAAGAGTAGGACTCTGAAACAGTGTAGTAGCTAGTGTTTGGTTTCAGCTTCAGAGTCTAGAGCACTTGGGAGACAGCCTCAGGCCTGTGGGGGATTATCTTGATTACATTCATTGATGTGGGATTGCCCATCCTAACTGTGAGTAGGCAATTTCCTGGGCGGGGGATCCAGGCCTTTCTTTATAGATTGGAGAGAACTACCTGGCATGGTTCTCTGCTTCCTGACTGTGAAGCTCCTGATCTATTGGGCTCCCAGCCATGATGGACTGAGAATAAGACTGCTCTGTTTCTCCACCCTGTCTGCAAAGTGATCCCCAGGGTCTGAGGGAGGGACGTCTTCGAATGTGGGAGTAAGGGGTGGTAGGTGATTCTTTTAAAGATAAGTTTCCAAGGCCACATTGCTACTTTCTTCACACTTGAAGCTATGATTATAAAGAGCTAAATACATGTTAAGGTTACATTTGCTATTTAGGGATGGCATTATCACCTCTGAAGGTGTTTTTGACTCTCCAAGTGATAGTGGAAAGATTTGACCACCATCTTGGCATCCAGGTAAGGACCAGAACATGGAAACCTGTCACCTGTGCCTGCCAGGGTTGAACAATGAAAGAGAACCTTCCAGAAGTTTCTGAATGTGGCTTCCTTTAGGTTGGTATTTGAGCCTTTCATCTGAGCTGAAGGAGAGAGATTCAGCGTGGTATGTGGGATTCTCTTATGGAATTTTCCAGACTCCTAGTAACTCTTGCCACAGAGCCTTGTAATAACTGAGCTTATCAGTATTTGTCCCCTGCTGCAATTTAATCGTGTGTCTGTTTTCAATCTATGAAAGATTCTGCAAACCATGCCTAAGGGCATGAGGGAGCACAATGTTTTTTGACTCAGTAACATCCCCCACTACCTCCCCCCAACCCCTGTCTATAAGGGTAAGTGGGTGGACTAAGGTCATTGGTGTATCATTCCCACAGGCAGCTTGGATAGCTGAAACTGAACATTCTGTGGTCTTTCAGGATACGCCTGTATCTTATTAGAAATGCAGTAAATAGAACTGATGCCGTTGAAATAGAATTAATGCAATTGCAAAGAAATCCAGCAGCCTCCCATCTACAGAATGTCACTTAAGACAAAAGTCAATTATAATTTACTGGCCCCAAATAGGAGAATCTGTTTTAGGAACATCATAAATTTTTAATTGCATGAAGCATAAAAGCAGATTTCATACGGAAGGAGGGGATGGGAATCTACACTTACTACCAACCTTTTCTGTGCCAGGTACTGTCTTTCTATCTGAAATTAGGTCCATTGACACCTCTCTCCGCAACACACTCCATCTTTGACTTCACCATAATACATACATATGCTTGAGCTTTCTCCCACAAATTGATTCCAACAACTGCTGCTTAGTTCTGGAAAGGGGTGTCTGCTTCCTCCAGCTTCTGGTTGTGAAGGCATAGATTTATCATTACAAAAGTTTATTTCAAGGAAAGACCATTTAGTGCCTGAGGGCAGGGCCCAGGTCTAAGAAGAATCTAGGAAAAAATCTTAGGAACTTGCCTGACAGCCAATAGACTCAAAACTTGGGTTCTCGCTAGTTTCCAAGAACTACTGTACCCTATACTCCTTTACCCAATCCTGGAATGCCAAGATGTGCAACACCCCACTTACATATGCTTTCCTTTAAAAACCCTGTCACCCCAAGAGCTTGGGGCCAAATTCCTCCACTGAGCCTGAACAAAGGGTTTCAGCCCACATTCATTTGAACCTGTCCAAAGCAATAAACTGACCCTTGGGTGTTTACATTGAATCCAGCTCCCTGGTGGTCTTTGGGGGTCCCTCGACATGGGTACAACACTGGTCAGCTCATACTGTGCTCAGGGCGGGGAAGCAGAGACAATTCATGGAGATAGTCAACCTCTTCCTCCTTTGTCTTCTGAAAGATGTCTCTGTGGCCAGTCCCTTTAAGACATAATGCCATCCTGGCCTCCGAAACCTCTGCCTCCTCTCTAGAATGATTTTCTAATCACCTGTGTCTTCTATTCCCTGACAAGTATTTTGAGTCTTGGCTGAAATATATATATGACATTCTGTAGATGGGAAGCTGCTGGATTTCTTTGCAATTGCATATATATGTGTGTGTGTGTATATATATATATATATATATATATATATATATCTTTCCAGAATGTTCTTACTCTTTTTTCCCCCAAGCAGCATGCATGTGGCTAGTGTTGTCTGAGTGGCACCTCTGGTCCAGGGCAAAACTAGTACAAGATATTAAATATGCATAGTGAACAAGCCATACTTTTAGTTGGACATCGTGGCACACATCCATTAAACCGTAAAATTGAGAATGTTGAGTCAGGAGGACCACCACCACAAATTCAAATCCACGTGGAATATACATGGTAGCACCTTTTCTCAAGCCCACCTCCCACAAAATGACATGGTTCCAGGAGGCACCGGCAGCCCTGGCAAAGCGGAAGCCCATCTTTCTTTTTGTACCGCTCAGCCTCGCGCTGCAAGCTCTGGGGGCCCTTGGCCAGTGTGCATGACTTTGGAGTTGGATGTATCTGTCTTCTTCTCTCTAACCCCACAAGGCCCAGCCATGGACTTTGGAAATAGAAGACAGCCAGTGAATATTCGTTTAATTACATCATCATCATCAAAGGGGCATAAAAATGTTTCCTTTGGATCCTTTTCCCTATGCTGTATGAAACCCACTGGTAGAAAGCCCAGAAACATATAGTCAGCACAGGTGACCAATCAAGCTGGGTCAACAGAAGCAAGCTGGTAGGGGTGTAGCTTGGTCCTTTGGTTCATTTTGCCAAGAAGAAGAAAGTAGAAAGGAAAAGTAACCTTGCAAAACACTGGTGCCACATGGTCTTTTATTCCTGATGTAACTCTTTGGGAGTGTTTCAAAATGAATTCCAGGGCAGGATGACACAGGACCTTCCATCTCTGATGCTCCACTCTGCCTATGCTCCTGGGGGCCCAGAAGCCCATCTCCAGGAGGGGGCATGGTGGAGACTATTCATCTGGAGTGCTTCTTAAGTGTCATCACGCTGCCTGGACTCTCAGGAGAAATGCCATCAGCATCGCAAGGCACACACATCTCTGAATTGCATTGTACTTGTGAACCCAGAGGATGCCTTCATGTGTCATGTTAAATCACATCTCACAGTTTCTTGGATTCAAGAGATAGTGCCTGGGCCAGAGGAAGCTGCCCTGGTTCTTTCCCATTCTCTCTAATTATGTTTTCTAATGATTCCTTCATGCTACAGGCTATTCATCACACGAATCCTCTTCTTAAGGGTTTTCTCTTTCCAAATTCACACACCCAGAGCTTTCCAAGGCAAAGATCTGAGGAATTGGCTGTCTTCTATCCCCAAGAGTATGCAAGGGTTGTGTGTAATGGCTGTCTGTGTGATATGCACAGATAAGAGTCCATGCCAGGCCACCTGTGTACATTTCATCCGGAAGTAGCACTGGGTGGATGATGAGCCAGGAAAGAGGCTTGAATCCTATGAAGCTCTCTGCACCCAGCCAGCTTTGGAAATTCAAGTGACTCAGCCTATACCACAGGCCCTGGCAGTAGCGGTAGGCATGGAAAGGGGGAGGGGTGGGTTGTAAATGAAGGGTGCATGCCAAAGGAGAAGAAAGACCAGAGTCAGTGAGGGCCTGGAAATGACGTTCGATTCCATCTTACTGTGATGCAGGCTTCTGGATATTTCTGTAAAAATTGCTTGGGGGAAAAAACCTAGTTAGTGCTCCATGTTCTGCTTCCTATGCCTGACACGGTGAGTGGCTATAACTATTATACAAAGCTTACTACATGCTAAATATTATACCCATGACATCTCAGCTGTCCACAAAACAGGACAGGTGGAGAACTTCTTCTTGTCCCAGAGGATGAGGAAATAAACTCACACTAGAGCTGTGGTTCTGAACCTTCCTAATGCTCTGCCCCTCTGATGGCTCCTCACGTTGTGGCGACCCAACCATAAAATTATTTTGTTGCTACCTCATAAATATAATTTTGCTAATGTTTTGGATCATAATGTAAATATCTGATATGTGACCCTACAGGGGTCATGGCTCACAGATTGAGACCACTGCCCTTGGTCATGTAGAGTTGGCTTAGGCAACTTGTAATGGGAATCTGGGGCCCCTGCCTCAGGAACCTGGAAGCCCCATTCTCCTATGAGAGTAACCCTGAACTTTGGGGTCTGCTCTTTGCCTCAAAACTTTCAGGCAAAGCACAGATGTGGCCCACTGAGTTGGCTCCCTTCCTTAGAGAGGTGCAGCCATTAGAGCGAGATTTACCAGAGTCCTTGCTAAGACCATCCTGCTATGCAGCAGATTCACACTTTCATGACATTGCTGTCTGCTGTAAAGCTTGATTCAAGGTCTCCAGCTCACTTTCCCAGATTCATTAGCAGGGGATAAAGTGTGGCAACACCTGTCCAGGGTTTCACATGACCTGGTAACATAGAAGCAGAGAACTCCTGAGGGAGGGGAGGTTGTGTGAGCACCACCTCCTCACATGGACACACTGTTGCCTGGCTCATAAATTCAACCATTGTGTCGGTGAGTGCCCTGGCTGGAGCTGCTTTTGTGAAAGTCCCCAGTGCTGAGCTGTGCACCTGTGTAGCTGAGAACAGAATGTTGGTCCTGGAGAGGAAAGACCTTGGAAGGGATTCAAACACAATCATCCTTTGTTAGTAGTAAAAGAGGCACACAGAGCCTGCCCGGCCTTCTTGAAAGGTAATTGACAGAAACACACCAGCTTTTACTTCATCTGCGTCCTTAAACACTTTGAATGACCTGATGAACTCACAGGCTGGATTTTTTCCCCATCAGCCACTAATTTCATGGCCCTTTCAGCTTCCTGTGTGCCTTTCACTAGCTTTTCCCCCAAACAGACCATTTGCTTCCAACTTTCCTTTAAACATGGCTGTCTTTCTGTGATCAGCAATCCTGGGACCTGCGTGTTAAACCCTTCCCCCACAAAGGACACAGCACAGGTCCCAAAGGGAGAGCATGTCACACAGAGAAAGCATGAGACTTGAAGTTAGCTGTGTACCTGGAAGACCAGCATCCCGATTCCTCTCAGGAGATAAGAAAATAAAAGCAAGAAAGCAATTTGGTTTGCAACCTTTGTAGAGGTTGTAATCCTATGCACAGTGTCTCCTGTAGGCTTCTCCAGAGACGGAGTCAGCAGACCAGGGTAGTGCTGGAGCCTGTTTGTTGAATGGTCCACCTCTGCCTCTATTTCTCCATCTGATCAGAATGTAACTCAGGAGGGTTGCCCAGTGTCTCAGGGAAGAACTGTAGGCAGAAAACTTCAATACTCACAAATATCGACCTGCCAACAAAGCCTGCTGTTACTTATCTCTGGACACCCATGGCTTCCTGGAGTCTCTTAGATGCCCTTGGCTAACTCTCATCCCACCTCCAGTCCTGAGTTCAGCCCCTTTGTATGCAGATGAACACATCTGTGTCATTTCCACAGCCCTAACTCCCCTCCTATGGATTGGCTTAGTCTGTCCAGGGTGAGATGGCCACTACACCAGGGACACCAAGCCAGGGACACACAAGTCAGGAAGGCTGAACTCAGAGAAAGAGAAAAGCTTAGTTTACACGAGGCTCTCCAAATTTAGCGTTTATAGGGATAAAGACAAAACATCTCTAGACACTTTGGGTGCCTCCTCTTTTTCCCCATGAGCAATTTAACTTGGAAAGCAAATTATAAAATATCTGTGACAAACCTTATCAGGCTTGAGACCTGTTTTCTTCCATCAACCTCTGAATTCCTTAGTTAAGGACATGTCGATGTCCCCAGACTGTTCTAGAGAGGGGGACCAATGACCCCAGTTTGCCTGGGACTTCCTCACCTGGGCATCCCTAGACTGAGGTAGCTCACTGGGAAGGTGTGTGCTGGAGCAGACATAACCCATACCGGAGCACAAGCCTTCAATGCTGTTAGCATCCCCACTACCTAACCTTAGGTCAATCAATTACCTTTCCTGTTTCAATTCTCTTTCCCACCTGTGCAGTGGGAATAAGACTCATTTGCCCAATGCCTAGGATGCAATGAGAATTAAATTACATAGCAGTTGCAAAATAATTTGGCTTCATTGACCTTGCTCTCCCCCACCCCCATCTGAGTAGAAAGACTATACAATTCTTAAAACAGCCTTTACCTTCTGGCCAAGCTGTCTTGGGACCAGTGTAGTCATATGGCCCACTGCCAGTCTATGACCGTGTAAGGACATTGCCAGGAGGCCAAAGTGATGCTGAGACAACACTGATACCTAAGAGCCCAGATTCCACTCTGTAAGGACATCCTGGGAGTCCAGGGGGCACCAGCAGAAGGGAGGAACAGAAGTCTGAGTAGCAGAAAGTGTATTATGAGTGCTGTAGGTCAGAGACTCTCAACTCTGTTCATCTACCTGCCCTTGAAACTGGGATGTTTGGAGCAGACGAACACACATTAAGTGAGACACAGAATTCCCTTGTCTTAGAGTTTCCATTGCTGTGAAGAAACACCATGACCAAGGCAACTGTAATTGGCTTCCTTACAGTTCAGAGGCTCAGTCCTTATCATCATGGTGGGACAGGCAGACATGGTGCTGGAGAGGGGAGCTCTGTATCTTGTGTAGACAACAGGAAGTACTCTGACACACTGGTGGGTTGAGCATATATGAAACTCAAAGCCCTCCTTACAGTGACACACTTCCTCTAAGGCCACACCTCCTAATAGTGCCACACCCTATGAGCTTAATGGGGGTCAATTACATTCAAACTACCAGACCCCTTCTCTCTTCTCCCTCCCTCTCTTAGACACACACACACACACACACACACACACACTATTATATATAAGAAGCACTAATAACTACAACATCCCTGCCTCCTTTGGGTTCTCAGAATGTAACTGTTGGTGCCTCCTATACACACAGGTGGGTCTTCAATCCTTAGCTGAGTCCTGTTTGGTTCTGCCTTTGGGACTCTGTGCTCTCTCTCCCATCAGGAACATTCTTCTTCCAGATCTTTCTATGACTGCCTTTTATTCTGATGCCAGCTAAAATCCCTCCTCAACCCTCAGTTACCCTGCTTTTTTTCTTGTCAGGTTTCAGTCATCAAACCACCTTCTTATTCAGTGATGGTTTTGATTGTTTTCTAACTTCCTTCTAAGGCAGAGCAGCAACACAGCCTCACATTTTATCCAGGGGTGTGGTCAGACAAGACCAGGTACCTCAGCCTCCTGGCAGTAAGGGTAACCACATAACTAACTCTGCCTTGACCAATCATATAAGTGGGTGTGTCCTTAGAAAGAGGCAGCAGATGCAACATCTTCCCTTCTTTCCTGGCTGGCTGGATAAGAACGTGGTTCTGAGTCTGAAGCAACCAGCTGGACTCTGAAATGAAAGATGGATGCTGAAGACAATAGGTCCCAAGGTAAAGGATCTGAATCTTTGATGACCTGTAACACGATGGGGCCCTCAGCATTTAGTCAAATACTTCTTTGATGCGAGAGAGATCTTGTTCTAACTTGATAAAGCTATTGTTCTATTGGGTCTTTTGTTATTTCTAGCTTATCTGGCTCTTAACTAAAACTAGCTTACCTCTCGTCCTGACATCATGAAAATAAGGAACACACCAGCCTGGTTCCATGACACAGCACTGCATGCCAGCACCAGTGTACTGACAAGCACATAGCATTTGTTTAGTAAATATTTCATGAGTTTTGACTCTCCTTTTATTTCACCTGTTGCTTTTTTAATTTTCAAAGCAAAGTTTTACTTATGTAGCTCAGGCTGACCTTGATATATAACTCAGGTTGATCTTGAAATCATGACCACCCTGTCTCAGCCTCCCAGGTGCTAGGAGGTGCTGGGATTGCAGCCATTAACACACTTAGCTCCTTTCTCTCTCTCTAATTCTCTCTGACCTCCCTCAAATCCTCTCCTTTCTACAAGTTGACATTTTCCAGGCTTGGACTCCTGGCTGAGGTACAAAGTCCTACATGCCACAGTGTGAATTCATGCCCTCATGAAACTACCCTTACCACAGTCTACACAGTACCATGACTAGCACATACCCATCCCACCCTGATTGGACCAGAGTTATCCTAACCAGTTTACCTGTCAGGAACTTCAATCATAGTTCATAGTCTGTAAGGATGAATAATACCAAGAAAATTCCTTTTTTTATAAAGACTTTATAAATTTATATATATTTAGATGCATATAAATATATAGACTATTTGCCTCAGTTTAAATTTACTTTAAAAGAAAATATTGATAAATGGATAAAAGAAAATTACCCACTTCATATGTTAGCAATTTTGTAAGAGTTTTGTATAAACATGAAAACTACCTTAAGGTGTCTAAGAAGTTCTGTTTTCAAGACATAGTTATTATTGGCAGTTCATATTTTTCTTTAAATATGCTGGCATCTCACACACACAGACACAGACACAGACAGACAGACAGACAGACAGACACACACACACACACACACACACACCTGCATGGTATCTACAGCATATCTTTCCAGACCAAGATATGCAGATCTGTCAGAGATTGATTAGTATTCCTTGAATGGAGCAGTTAATATATCCCATAATTTGCCCATCGATTCAGGATACTGCAGAAAGTACCTTTTGAGATATAGATGAACACACTTACGAGATAGAGACAGAAAGATGGAATTGTACAGTCAAGCAGAACATTTAGACAATTCTTCACAAATATTCCAAGTTAATATCTAAAATGGTTGTAGCGGGTTTGCTCCCTGATCACCTAAATGGGATTGTAAGTGTTCTCAAAGTCTTTAGCTGACTGAAGACCCTTCTCTTGGTTAGCCAGTAGAGGATGGTGTTTTGTGACATTTTGTTTTTTGTAAGATGTGCAGGCATCATTAGGTGGAGGGTAAAGCTGTAAGGACACTGAGCTGGGGAAGAGGCTGGACATGAGTGTTATGGGGAGGAGCCACATGGCCTCTGGGAGCCTGTGAGACAGGTTGGAACAGTGACATCTCTGAGGCCACAGCCTCCAGCTCCTCCCTCATCTGTTTTTCTGTCTTCTCCAGGCTTCCTGTTTCCGCCTGTCTCACCACAGTGCCCAGCTACTCCAACCCCTCTGTGTCTAAACCAACCCAACTTTCCATCCACAAAATAGAATCCTCTAGACTTGCCTCTTTCCATACCTGCCATGCTGGTGGCCAGAAAGTCCTAAAACTATAAAGGCATTGTGCTGTTCCCTATCTCACCCAGGCACTTCCAGTCTTTTTCACGGACTGCACCACTCAGACTCTTGAAGTGCCACATTTCCACAGACATAACTCTGAAAGATGTTCACCAAGGGAAGTTCAAGGCCACAGGCTGGCAAACAGGTGTCTTCCCGGCAGCCTTTCCTCGTTAGTGTCACACCCCTCTTTGACGTACCTTATTTGTTGTTGTTCTTTTGCTTTTCTGTTTCTTTTGTCCCAAATGTTCACTCCACCTCTAAGAATTCCCTCTGTTTGGGTTCGCCATTGCCTCCCAGGGTCTAGCACTCTACCTGACACCTATCTGGTGCTTAGTAAATCTTTATTAAATGAGTGACTACATGAGTGTGACTAACATTCTGTCTCAACTGTCACAGCCATCAGAAAACTTATCCCAGTGTCCTCCACAACCTAGTGGCCTTCTCAGACTTTATTCTCACTCTTCCATGGGCCTTGTGCTGAGTTCTAATTATACATCTTAGCTTTTTAACTGGATCGTGGATTGAGAGAGATACTGGCCTTATCTTTTTTTAAAAAAAAAAAAAATTTATTTATTTATTTAATGTGAATTGGTGGTTTGCCTGCATGTATAACTGGGTAAGGGCGTCAGATCTTGGAATTACAGACAGTTGTTAGCTGCCATGTGAATGCTGGGAATCGAACTCAGGTTCTCCGGAAGAATAGTCAGTACTCTTAACACTGAGCCATCTCTCCAGCCCTGATACTGGCCTTATCTTATTTAGCTTTTAATTTAATGAGTCAGGGGTGGGGTGTCTATGTACCCCAGGCTAGCCTTGAATTCCCAATTTTTCTTTCTTGGCCTCCCAAGTGGAACTATCTGTGTGTACTACCACAGCCTGCTATAACACCAGCCCTGCTTGAGAATGTTTATATCCCTACACCAGCCCTGCTTGTGAATGTTTGTATCCCTACACCAGCCCTGCTTGAGAATGTTTGTATCTATCCCTCTTTCTCTCTTCTTGTCCCCACCCTCTCTCTCCAGCAGTGGTACCCAAAAGCCTTTGTCTTCTCTGTGACTTCTTCCATTCTGTCTGCATCATCTCTACCCTGGCTCCCATTTCTCCATGGCCCACTGGCTCTCATGAGCAGGATGATTCATGACAACAGTCATGCTTACTGTGTACCTTCCTCACACAGCACATAGGGGGTAAAAATGAGTCCTGATGGGCACCTTACATTTATGTCAGAGGACACCAAGCTAAGATCGCTGCTAGAGAAACTGAGTACAAGTTTATTCTGAATAATAATGGTGAACATTTAGGATGACTGCACACTCTGCTTGACACATATGACCACCACCAACCCATGCGGTGACTGTCACTGTCCCCAAAGTATAGCTCAAGAGTAAGAACGGAAGACGAAGGGAGACTGCCCAAGAACACATAGCTGAGCTGGCAACTTCAAAATCAGGATGTGTATAGACAAGCCCTGCCCCTGACAGCTAGCAGACAAGGGCTTTTTGAGAAGCCAGATTACGAACTTTCTTAGATAATGGAAGCCACACAACTGTCCTGTGTGTCGGACAGCAGGTAAAGCTTCTCAGCTTAGCTCCCACAGCCTCTGCTAGAGGCTGACAGACTCCTTCGAGAATTTACGTGGGCTGCTCATTGAGGGACTTTAATGGCAGACCTGTCGGACAGAAGTTGTTTCCTTGATCTGTTTTCTCCTTTAAAGCAAGGGAGCTAGAAGCAGATCAAGGTTGGAAATGCAGGACAGAAGACCGGAAGTGAGCATGGTGGAGTGGGGACCGGGACGGGGGTGGGGGTAGAGCAGGAAGAGAGGGCTGCACAAGAGGCCGTGCTTGTTGGAGGAAGAGAAAGCAATAGAGACTTTGAATAGAAAAGTTATAAACTGCCTTTTTAGGACTTGATGAGATGCAGCTAATGGGGTTCCTGGTTATGATGCTTAAACCAAAGGCCCCTGGGTACAGAGACCCGGGGCTCTGAAGGCTGAATTGTTGCAGTTTCTCAGTGGGAGAAACGCCACCATCAGACCAAGATCGTGGGTCTAATTCACCCCTCACATTGTTGATTCCAGGAAAAATCACAAAACCTTCTCTGAGTTCTCTACACTCCCTAGAGTGACTGAAGGTGCAGTAGAGACAGGTGTGAAGTCATTTGTACAATGGGTGGATGCTTTACAAGGCGCTCCAGCTTGCTTCCTCATTGCTTTGGCATAGTGGGCTTTCATTTCTCCATGTCCTTGAAGCTAGACATGCCAAGGAACTACTACCTGATTTGGTCAAAAATAAATGAGAGGAAATGATGTATGTCTCTTTCCTTTGGGGCAGGAGTGTGACTTCTCTTGGTCCATTTCCCTGCCTTGGTGACCAGCAACTTCCCAGAAGGTGGGGTCTCAATGGTTAGAGCCCTGAGTGAGGACAAAATGAGACAGACCTTCCCACCTCCTAGGAGTACCAGGGAGGGCAGTGAGAAATGAATGCCATTATCACACAATTCCGAAAGTTCTTTAATTGTAGCGGCATAGCTCAGTGATCCTGACCGAGAAGAGGGAGGATGGCAGCCAGCCAGGCTCCGCTTTAGAGATATGCTTGCCTCCTCCCTGTCGTTCTGATCCCCACACTTGCCTCCTCCTCCTCCTCCTCCTCCTCCTCCTCCTCCTCCTCCTCCTCCTCCTCAGAGGCCTCTCATACCAGGTGGGTTCAAAGACCCATCCTTCTCTATGTGACCCGATCTATGGTGAGATCAGTATGGGTTGTACAATGGTTAGTGGAGTCACGTTCAAGATCTCAAATGTCCAGTGACAACAGCAGCCGAGGTTGCCTTTGATGGCTCGGTCTCAACTCTGTTTTTCCTCGTAAAATAACTGGGCCACAGGTGAGTGAGGCTCAGCAAGCCAGTTATTACTATTCCAACTGACTAGGAGACTGGGTTCCAACCAACACTATGTCTCATTTTTCTTAATATTTTTTATGTTTATTTTGTAATTTTGTGGGTGTGGAGGTTTGCCTGCATGTGTGTCTGTACAGCACAAGTGTGCAGTGCTACAGAGACCAGAAAAGGGTATTGAATGCCCTGGAACTGGGGTTATAGACAGTTGTAAGCTGTCATGTGGGTGCTAGGAATTGAACTCAGATCCTGTGAAGAACAGCCAGTGCTCTTAACTTCAGATCCACATCTCCAGTCCCCTATATTGCATCTTAGAAACTCCACCCCCTCATCTGTAGAGCAGAAATAAAGTATTGTCTGTCTATTATTCAAAAGTATCTTATTAACATTGTTCAGACCTGATGGAAGGCCAATAAACCACTCCTCACAGAAAACTTTCCACCGGCCAAAGTCTGTAGGACAAGATGAAGTGGTCTGTTTTGTGCAATTAGAACCATCTGCTCAAACACATCCCCACAAAGCAGATTTTTGGAAGAGAAATTAATAGTTTTCAGAGGAACTCCAGATTTACAGGGGAAAATGGAGCGTGAACTACAGTCCCCTCACGTGCCTTTCCCTTGTGAACAATATCACCACTGCTCACAGTAGAGCCTCAGTGTGGTAAGGTTACATGGTTATTGACCAAAGTCCATGGCTTACCTTAAGGGTCACTCTGGTGGGACATCCTACGAATTTCAAATGCACACCTGTGCTACTGTAAAGAGCAGTTTCTCTCCCATAAAGTCCTCTGTGCTCTGCCTGCCACCCCCCACACACTTGCTCTGCACCCAGGACACCTTCTGACCTTCCCATTGTCTCCATGCTTTCCCCCTTTCCAGCAATCATAGAGATGATGTTGGGCCACACCCTGTGTAGCCAACAAATTGATCTCTTTACCCACCTCTCTTCTATTATCTTCTCATCTCTATTGCTAGCTACTGCTCTCTTGTCTGAGTTAATATCTAATTTGCCTATTAAAGGACATTTTGGTTGTCCCTTAATTTCTCTTAGTTACAGGAAAACAAAACAAAATACTGCAAGCATTCCTGTGCTGAGTTTGGTGGATTTAGGTTTTCATACCATTTGGGTAACCACCCAGGAGTACAATTGTCAGATGATATAAATTCCTGCTGTTGTTTTTAAAATACTGAGCTTGGGCCATCGATGGTGGCCATCAAACCTAATGACCTGAATCCAGGGCCTGCATGGTGGGAGAAGACAGGATTGCTGAAAGATGCCCTCTGACACCCTACACACACACACACACACACACACACACACACACACACACACACACTAACATGGAATTTAAGACTATTTAACATTTCAAAATAATTTATTAGTTCTTTGAAAATGTGATACAATATATTTTGATCCTGTTTTCCTTCCCCTAACTTTTCCCAGATCTGCACCTAGCATTAAAAACAATAACCAAATGTCTGAACTGTCTTTCTCCAAAGCAACTGCTTGCTTACATCCTGCTGTGTTGTCCCGGCCACCTTTGTTCCGTTGTCCTGCCTTCAGTAAGTTTGCACAGGTCTGTTTCTGGCCCATCTGTTCTGGGCTCTCGATGTGATCCCCTGTCTTTTGATGGTCCCACACTTTCTTCATTACTGCAGCTTTAACAAGAGCCTGAAATCAGGGACATTTCAGTGCTCCTACTTCCTCACCTCATTTTACATGATTTAGCAAGTTTGGGTCTCTTGCTTCACCACATACACTTTAGAGTCAGTTTATTGGTACCCACAAATATTGATATTTTTATTGGAATTATGTTTAATCTAATGATTAAGTTGAGAAAAACTTAGGTTTTGAAAATATTGTGCCAAATGATAATACTCATCAGAACATCTTTCTGTATTTTTCAGACTTCCTTTGTTTTTTTTTCATCAGAGGTTTGTAGTTGTTTTTCACATAAAACTTATGTACATGGTTTGAGTTAAATATATACATTACAAATTTTTGGGTGCTAATATAAACCAAATTGCTGTCTAAAATAACTTCAAGTGGTTAAATTACGTGGATGTTTCTTTTACTAATCTTTTGGATTCAGCCAGATTGGTCTGCAGAAGTGGAAAGACACGCAGATTTTCAGTTGCTGTACCCGCCTTTCTTTGCTCTAGGCCTTAGAAAGGAAAAACAGTCTGTATAACTCAAATTGTTTGCATTTCATTTGAAATAAAGACTGTAACAACCATACATCTCCACCTCGGTTTCTCTCCTCAGTGACTGCAGAATTACCCTCTCTATTAATCAACTTTATTCTCCACTTGCCCAAATAGCTGAGGCAAACAGCTTCTTGAGGGAAGATTCACCCTGTCTTGAGGCGTCAGAGGTTTCAGAGTAACCTGGTGGGGAGGGTGCAGTGGAGCGGAACTCACTTCATGGTGGTCAGGAAGCAGAGAGATAGACCTATGCTACTGGGCTATCTCCCTCTCCTCTTTACCTCATCTGGGTCCCCTGGAAACATCCTCAAGACACACCCAGAGGTATACTGTACTGATGTCCCAGGTTTTGCTTAACCCAGCGAAGTTGGTGATCAAGGTTTCCCATCTAACTATCTTTATTACTCAGCACTTGAATGTTGGTGATCTGCATTTGTTCTGGGATTCCCCAAAACTATATGCTATCGGCATCTAGTGCAACATCTGCACAAGAAAACCAGTCTCAGAGGTAAATTTTCATGCTGAAATCTATTATGGGTAGTTTTAAACAAAGAAGCTATTGAAAGCTACCCCTCCCCCAGGTATACCATTTGTAATAAGAGTCCATTTAAGAAATAGGTCCCTAGGAAAGGCCATGTCTAGACTATGATGTCAACTGTGTTCTACCTGGCAAGATGACCTAGAGCAGAGCTCCTTTATTCCAGCAGCCTCATGTTGTTGGCTTGGTTACAGGAGGGCTAGCCTTGACTCTGTGCTCTTCAAAGAGCTGGCCCTGATTCTCAGTGTCCTTGGGCTCAACACCACAACCACTGGGATGTTCTCATCCAAAATTCCCTCTGTCCACAGGCTCGGGATGGCTCCTCTTAAAAATCTGGCAGAAAAGCCACTGTCTATTCAAGTATCTCACTCTATAAAACATGACTAATACATGCCAACCCATTAAGCTGGCACGCTGGATGGTATGACAGAGAAAGCATTGGGATTCTTTAGAAGAGAAAGGATGTTAGCAGGGCTAAGCTGCATTATAGTCAACGGAATAGGAACACGGTCTTAAAAATTGCAGGGCTTGGTGACAGTTTCTCCAATAAACTGCAATATTATAGCCATGAATTTCAATTTTCAGGTCAAGCATGCCCAGGCTACTCTGCAGCCGTTTATGGCAAGCCTCTGATGGAGTTCTGTGGTTTGAGTTTATTGGTTTCTGGCATCGTGGCCCATATTTTGAGCAACTCCCATAAAATGTGCTTGGGAGTTATTGTTTTCCTTTAAAGAATGTGACAGTAAAACAAGTTTTTAATAAAGTGCTTTGAAAAGGCAACAGGCTGAAAACTTCTGGGCAAGAATTCAAGCTGGTAAAGGACCAAATATGTCTCTAATTATATTGAATTTCCACGTAATAGGATAGCGAGGCTGGCAATTACTCCTGAGTGAGATTGCATGCCGATAGGAAGCGAGAGTACCCCTTGAACTTCTGGAAAACTAATAAAAGTGTCGCATCGCTGCATTTGATCTTAAATACCTCTCACTCTCTATGTTGAAAGGTCTAATTGATTCAATAAGACTCTTCAATAAACATCTGGTAGCAACCCATGGTTCTCAAAATTAAGTCTGGGGTTTCATTTTCCCCCTTTAGAGTGTCTTACACCTCACCGTGTAGACCTAATACTGATCCATTTTCAAGATGGGACCACAAAGTAAACTTTAGGGCCTCAAACTAGACAGTGCTTGGTGCAGATTCTATGCAGCAAGCTGGAAGTTCAAGGGTTAAGAAGGCCTGAGATCTGGCTAAGACATTTTCACTGAATGTATAAATAATTCATCCAATGCCCATGGAACTCCCTCAGCATTGTTTGGTCTTTAATAAGCCAAACCCACAAATCAACAGGGTGCTGGCTGACTGTAAGGTACTTGTCTTTCCTGATACGGCCCTGGATTAAACTCAACCTTTCAAGCAGATGGCTCAAATGATGACAGAGTGGATTAGGACATTCCTCGGCACTTGGGCTCTGCACTCTCAAGTCATGCAGTCCCATATTCCTTCTATCTGAAGGTGAAAGGTAGCAGGATGTAGTAATTGCTTTTCTCATTGTTGAGGCAAACTATCTGAAAAAAGCAACCTAGGGGAAGAAATGCTTATTGGGGCTCATCATTTGAGAATGCAGTCCATCACAGAGGCAGGAGACTGAGAGAGGTGGTTGGTCACATTGTTTTCTGTGGAGAGTCAGGGATAAACAGGGTGCCCAGCTTGCTTTCTCCTTTTTATTCGTTCTGTGACAACAACCCATGAGATGGAGATACACACATTCAAGGTAGGTCTTTCCCTCTCAGCAAACCTCCCTAGAAGCACCCTACCAGGCACCCAGAGGTATTCACATTCACAGTGAAGATTAAGCAGGACAGCCAGGGACTGTAGTGCGTGCATCATAGTCTCTGACCCATGGCAGGCTCTTTTGAGAGCTCCTTTCCATCCCAGTAGCATCATCCTATGAATAAAAAAGCCAAGGTGTATAGTGGCTTAGAACCCATGCTACTTCAGTGCACAGCAGTCAGGCCTGATTTAAACAGGTAGTTTCTTGACAGGCATGTTCTCACTGGAGTCTTCTAAGACACTGACACCTGATAGAGCTGCTCAGAAACATCCACAAGTGTAAATGTAAGTGGCTTCTTGCAGAAACTGATCTTCAGAGAAGCCAGTAGCTAAAAATTAAAACTAGGACAGTTAGACACCCGCTTAGGGAAACCTGTCTCTCAGTCAGAACAAGCGCTTCACACATCTGCCACAGACGTGACATTCGCATAGGTAGCCTGACCAGAATCAAGCCATAGTAAGTGAGGAGGCCAATTCCAGATGGGTCTCAGTTTCCTCATGGGTCAAGTGAAGAGAATTTGGCTTTCATGTGTTAGGTTTCATTCGTTACAGTTTGAATCTAAAATGTCTTGCATTTTGAATGCCTGCTCCTGAACAGGTGGTACTCCTCAGTGAGGTGGTGGAGCCTTTAGGAGGTGGGGGTAGAGCAGTAGGGGTGGGCCTTGAAGGTTCCACTGGTTCTGATCCTGCTCTCTTCTCCCTGGTCTGCCACAGTCTCTGCCACACACCTCTACTACCACAGACAGAATTCTTTTACCCGACTTCCTGTCAAGACATGCTGAGATAATTTGAAATTGTCACCCAAATGAAACCTCTTCTCCCTTACGTTGTTTCTGTGAAGGTTTTATTGACACAAAATGAAAAGAACCCTTTACACGCCATCATAGAGCATCGATGGTTCACTCTTGTGCAAGGCAGTAGCAACAGAGCAAAGGACCCTGGCGGAACACACTGATGGTGCTGGCCCTCTACAGCTCTTGTTACCTGCTAGCTGGAAGCATGACCTCCCTGCTCCTCACCTCATGATAAAAGGACTTTGGGAGGCTTAAACCAAAGTGTTATGGCTTTCTCTCTAACTGCTTACTACTGTCTTGGGCAAAATTTGTGCTTCTACGTGAATGGTTCCGTCCTGTATTATCCTTCCCCAGAGTCATTTCATCCCCTAGATTATGAGTTCTTGAATCAGGAAGCAAGATTTTACCCCTAATGTCCTAGAAAATCATTGTAAGATATGTCACAAGGATGAAACAAAGTCATTTTTACCTGAGGCTTTGATAAGCCTTTTATTCAGATGCTTTTATATAAAGTATAATCCTGGGCGAATTTACCCTGCCAAGAGTTAATGCCTTTAGCAAGGACTCATGATGGCGAATGCCACCGCCTGTCAGCTGTGTTACAGGAGGATCATAAAGAACCCATCTGCTCTAAGTCTCCTTTATCTTCTCCCTGAAGATTGGCACCTGCTTCTGTTTTATACAATCCTGGAATAAAAGACCTGAGATTGCTTCTGGATTTGGACTTCCATAGAAAACTACAGTAGCTTGGCAATTCTTCTTTTTTTCCTTTATCCAAAAACTTATGTGATTTGTATTCTGCTTTCAAAGGCTCTGTTTACACTGACCTTTAAGATGCTCTCTTAAAATAACTGACATGCTGAACGGCAGGCTCCATATATGCAGGATCATTGTTTGTCTTTTGATATATTCTGCAGTCTGTCTTCTCATGTTTATGTGCCTCCAGATAGTTATTATGTGCCATCATCCTTGGGGTCATCAGCATTCCAGTGCCTGTTTTCTTTACTTTATCTGTTGAGCAGAAGTGTATTTAGTGTTGAGAATGATACATCATAAAGGTAGGAAAAGGTGAACCCTTTGATATATTACAAGTCTTTCATAGCATGAAATAACTATTGCCTATTATTTTACTCCTGACGTTTTTATTTTTAAAGGAATTTCACTTGATTTGTGGTGCTGACACCTTTGATATGTTGTTTCCAGTGACCTTACATCCAAAATCAGTAGCGTGTGACATTTGATGGCCTAGATAAAAAACATTAATGGTGGAAGAGAGGGTTTATTTTCCTGGTCATAAATTAAGTTTAAATAACTCTGAATTTATTTTAAACTCTCCAGTACTTTTTACTGTCCAAGCAATAAATGTATTTATTACTGGGGGCCTGCCTGGTGCCAACAGACAGAGCCTTGGGCTTGGCTGCCCTGACTCTCCCCCCCACCTTTTTCCAGAGCAGTTGATAAGACTGATTTGATGAGCTATTCTCTAATTTCTGCAGCTGGAGAGAGGAAAAGACACTGCCTACCAGGACGGTAAACCCAAAATGTTTTTGTTGCCCACCAGGTTAACAAAAGCAGAGAGAGATCTGTACCATGTGCCCTGGTGCGTGATCCAGTCACAACAGAGTTAAGGTCTGGAGTTAAGACGGGGGAGGTGTAGAAATGAACAGGCATGCCTCAGTGACTACTTTGATTCCATATTCAGGTTATTCACAAGATTGTACAACTTCATCACTCTCTAATTTGAAAACATTTTTATAAGCTGGGAATATACACTGTTCTTATCAGCAGTCATTTTCCAATCTGCCACCACCCCTCACCCCACAGCGATCCACTTTCTCTCTGTGAACTTTGACATTTCACATACTTTGTATCATATCATATCTGGCTCAATCAATTTAGTGTGATATATATAATTTATTTTTGTTTTTACTTTATGAATATTTTGCCTGTGTGCATCTGCGTTAACCCCATGCCTGTCTATAGGATCTCCTAGACTAAGCCTACAGGTAGTTGTGAGCCTACATATGAGAGCTGGAAATTGAACCTAGGACCTTTGCAAGGGTAACAAGTGCTCTTAACCACTGAGCCATCTCTCCAGCGCCTAGTGTTTTGTTTCTAAAGCTGATGCATATGGCAGCATGTGTCAGGACTTCACTTTTTTTTTCATTGTATGGATAGACCCCTGGTTTATAGATTTGATTACGAATTTCATCTACATCCTCAATTTAAACATGCAGATGATTTATTAAGTTGCCAGACAGTGTCTTCTATTTGGAACATTTTGTTGTTGTTGTTGTTAAAGAAAAACCTTGGGCTGGGGAGATAGCTCAAGGGCTAAAGTATATGTCACACGAACCTGAGGACCTGGGTTCATATCCCCAGAAATTATGTTTAAAAGTCTGAGCAGGGGCCAACAGTATGGCTCAGTGAGTAGAAGCCCTTGCCCTAAGCCTGTGGACCTGAGTTGGGTCCCTTAGAATCCCAGGGTAGAGGAGAGAAATAACTGTTCTCTGATCATCACACACACACTATGGCATTCATGCATGACATAAACACAATCAGCCAAATACACCCACTCATTTAAGGTTTTAAGATTTTGTTTTTATTATGTCTATGGATGTTTTGCCTGCATGTATCTGTGCACCATGTGAATGCAATGCCTACAGAGACCAGAAGAGGGCACCAGATCCCTCAAGAACTGGGATTACAGACAGTTGTTAGGGACTATGTGGGTGCTGGGAACCAAACTTGCATCCTCTGGAAAAATCAACCAGTGCTCATAACTACTGAGCTGTCTCTTCAGCCCCTGCAACAAAAATTGTAACATTATACCTTAAAAAATGAAATAAAGCATATGGTATTTTTATAGCAGCAATAACAATTACATGTTACTTACTGATTCTGTATAAATTTCTTATAGTCTTTGCCACAAGGTAGGAAAGAGCTAGAATCCAAGAATGTCTTTGTTAGTATGAGCTAGAAGACAAAAAAATCTAACCATTCACTAAATATAAATTTGTCCTGACCAGTGGGACGAGAAAACGGGGACCCGCAACCTAAAGGGGAGAAATGAAGGGGCAATGACATGGGGAAAGACCAGCAAGACAGTATTCCATCCAAGCTGGATGATTTTGTTTTTCTCAGGGGGTTTATATAATAAAGAAGGAGGTCGGCAGGGCAGAGAGTCACGTAGGAAAGGATTGCGGAATCTCTTCAGGTTGTTTGCACAGATGTTCTGACAAGGAGATGAAGCAATTCCTTGCAGCCTAGGGTATGTCACGTAGTTTCTGGTAAATGGCTATCTGTCATAAAAGGAAACAGAGGCCCATAAACATGTAAACTGAAATGTCTAAGCTAATAAGGCTTGGCTTTTACGGAAGAGGGGGAGTGGAGATCTATAAACTTAAAACAACTAACTAAAAAATGGTTAAGCTAATATGACTATACTAAAGTCAATACAGGCTTTGGCTCCCGTCATAAATTCACATTTAACTGGGTGTGGTAGAGTACGCCTTTAATCCCTACATTCCCGAGGCAGAGGCAGATTGCTGGCTATGAGCTCAAAGCCAGAGAGGTTTATATGGAGAGTTTCTCACCAGCCAGGGCTACACAGTAAGACTCTGCCCATCCCACTTTAAAAAAAATGTCTCTCAACAACAACAACAACAAAAAAAATTACACTTGAAGATTGCCTATGATTCTTTTAAAAAAAAAATGAATGCTGTTTTGTAAAGACCTACTGCCTGCTCTTGGCAAGGACTCACCTCCGACCCATGTTTATGCACCACTATACCATAAACTTGTTGAAGGCATAGTGCCATGTCCTCTCTGGAGCCCCCAGGCAATGCTTTATACCCAGGGGGTACTCAAATTTAGAGACATAGCCAATTAATTAAATTATGTTTTTCTACTACTGGTTGCTAGTGAGAAAAAAGAAGAGTCCTATAAAAAGTACCCTGATCATTGCAGATCAGCTCCTGTTTACTATTCGGCGAGGGAGAAAAATTCAGATCCCCTCTCATGTAACAAGCTGAAGGTCCAAGAACAACAGAGCGGGAACAGCCGTGCTTCCCTAGCAAATTCACGTCTTGTGGCTGCCTACCCTCAAAGCCTCTTGGGTACTATCTCAAAGTCTGATGACCTCCACTCTGTCTTCTGGCACAATAGGTAAATTTTCCTAATTTTTAATTATGCATAAATAAAACTACACAATATATGTTTTTCCATACTCAGGATATTTTAAAAACATAGATTGTGGCGATTTGAAAGAAAATGCCTCCCCAAGGAGTGGCACATTGTGAGGTGTGGCCTTGTTGGAGTAGGTATGGAAGTAGAGGAAGTGCATCACTGTGGAGGCGGGCTTTGAGGTCTTGTAATGCTCAAGCCACGGTCAGTGTTTCCGTTTACTTCCTGCTTCCTTTGGACCAAGATGTAGAATTCTCCAGCACCACGTCTGTTTGTACCATGTCTACTCCCCGCCCCCATGCTCCCTGATATGATGATAATGAACTAAACCTCTGAAACTGTAAGCTGCCACATCAATTAAATATTTTTCTTTATGAGAATTGCCATGATTATGATGTTTTTTTCAAAGTAATAGAAACTCTAACTAAGGCATAGATAAATAGCAAAATTTGCAGTCATATAAGAATATGCACAATACTTAACTTTTGGATTTTAATTGAAAAGATCTGAAGTGAGTCAATCAATCTAAATAAGAGACTGATTTTTTTTTAAATGGTTTCTCCTATTTTCTGTTTCAATGATCATTCACCATACTGTTTAATTTTCTAGGACAATATGAAGCAGACATCTACCTTGTGATTTTCTTCTTCCATCTCCCCTTTTAAACTTAGCTCTAGTTGTGTTGCTATAACAGCATATCACAGGCTGGGTGATTTATAAAGAAAAGAGTTGCTCCTTCTATTTCCAGAGACTGGGAAGGGCAACTCAAGGTACAGTATCTGGCCAAGGTGTGCCTTCCTGTGGCACAGAGCGTGACTTAGTGACAGTGTGAGAGTCAAGAGGGCCACTCTTACCTGGATGACAACTGACTCTGAAGTTAACAGTATGAATCACGGGGGAGATTCCCCATGACCTCATCATCCCTGTAAGGGCTCACCTCAGAATAGATGCATTTGGAGTGACTTCCTTACAGTCTCTTCAGGAACCACACTTCCCTGGACTGTATCACTCATAGTTCCTCCCAGTAATAAGTGATCATGAAAAGGTTCACTCACATCAGTGGCTGCATCCTCTTAGGACCTCCCCACACACACACTGGAATGAGACTTGGTAGAGTTGTTAATAAACAAGACTCAGAAGTGGGAGTGTCTTTTTTAAGTTCAGCAGACCTTTTGACAAAGCCTCTTACATCATCCACAAGGGCCAGAGGGGCAGCTGTGTGGCTGTCAGATAACAGCCTGGCACTGGGCTGATCTACAGGTGACAGAATTATGATGCAGAAAGATGATCAATGAAGCAGTGCCCCACACTCATTGGATTTAGCGGTGACAAACATAAGGGTCTGTCATCTGAGTGAGTACCCCAGACAGACCTCTGAAATAAGACCATGTATAAAAAAGGCCAAAGGATTCCAGGTGACTGCCGGGTGATGTGGCGTGGTTACCAGCAGGCCACTTGAATCAGACTTGCTCAGATCTAATGAAGTCTGTTGTCTTTCTTCATTTGCCCATAGTCAGAAACATTTGGCATATCGCATTTTCATCTAAGCACTTCATTGTAGAAGTAAAAAATGCTACAAATGAAGCAGAGTTAAGAAGGCAGGAAAGACATTCTGAGTCAGAGGTAGTCTGTGCTTCCCACCCCCCTCCTCACCCCTCTCAGAGGTGAGCGACAGAAGGAAGCCAAGACTACCACGTGACCTTGGCAGATATGCCATCATTCTGCAAACTGTAAATGTGTTTTGATCAGGAGTTTTGTAAGCTATATAAACCAGAAATGAGTAGAGTTGAGCCCATGGCAATGTCCCATTTAGGAATAATTTAGTAGCCAGACTTTAAAAGTCTCTACATGAAAATTTGACTTTTATTGAGATGGAAGTTACATAATTTAGTGTCAGAGCCCAGCATGAGCAAGACCCTACATTCAATTCCCAGCACCACATACACATAAAAAAGATAAAATTCTTTTTTCTCAAAAGACACTGATTCCAATTCTGATTCACCACTCCTGGCCCTCCCCAGCTCTACGTCTTCCAAAAGTCCTCAGAGGAGCACTTGGTGTAAACAGATGTTTCCTATCCTGACAATCCAGTCCCAAATAATCAGTCAGAGGTTTATATTTAGCTTGTTACTAGCTAACTCTCACACTTAATGATTAAAATAATAATTAATAATAAATTAACCCGTATTTCTATTTATGCTTAGCCACATGGCTCATGGCTTGTTATTTTGTTATCTACATATCCTGCTTCCTCAGCAGCTGGCTGATGTCTCTCTGACTCTTCCCTTTTTCTTACCAGAGTCCTCCTCTATGTCTGGATGTCCCATCTGTACTTCCTGCCTGGCTACTGGCCTGACCGCTTTTTATTAGTCAATGAGAGTAATACATATTCATAGTAGTGTAGGAAAGGATTGTTCCACAACAACTTGGCATAGGGGCCTGGTTCTTCTCTCCAATGTTCTCTGTTGACAAAGAGAGCCAGAGACATGAATGTTATTCCCAGCAATTTGCATTGTCTCAAGGTAAGGTGGTCTAGTTCAGAGCTCAGATCACTGGGCTACTGGACAGGCTGGCCAATGGGAAGACTCAGCTTCTCTGAAGGGAAACTGGCTTTCCACACACTGTCTAGTCTCCTGCCTACCAACAAATATTAGCAGATGAATTAATGAGTGAGAGAGTGAATGAATGAATGCACAGCCTCATACTCAACTGCTACTTCTAATTATCAATAGGGTAGAGTTGGGCAGCCTGCAGGTCCCTGCCTGAGTCCTTGGTGGCTTGTAGCACTTGAAAGTCAAGTACATTTGCAGGCATTAGACTGCACATTTGTAAGATATATAGCAATTAAATTTCCTGGTTAATCAAATAGCTTATTAATGAAGCAAAGTTGGTCCTAAGAATTTACTCAAAAAAGGAAAAATGCTCAAAAAAGTCTTACAGGGGACGATTCTGAAAGTCTCTCTGACTCACTGTATTGCAAGAGCCTGAAGAACCATACCTGCTGTCCTTGTGTCCATTGCTGGAGGGGGTGGTGAGGGTTGAGGGTGGGCATTCAGAGCAAGAAGGATGAAGGAAAATGAGTAGCAGGGCAAGAAAACTCTTGTCAGTATCAGGGAAAGAACGGGAGAGGAAGGGAGCAGGAAGGGAAGCCGGGGAAAGGAAAATCAGGGAAACTATCCAATAAAAAGAAGAAGGTTAGCCCGTTTTGCATCCTCCTTATGACAGAGGAGGTGGGGTCACTCTATCATGTTGGAAGACAAAGCTTGAGGGAGGAGAATTGACCTCCTCCTGGTTGGAACTGAATATAGATGCCAAGCCCTGTGGCATTTTCCAATGGAGGAGTCTCTATTGAGCGGGAATCCAACTCATTAGTATGGGGCGCTGATAATGATCTGATAACTCCTCTCATCCTTACTGATGGATGCCTTCCAGAAGACCCCACACACTAACTCCTCAGCCAATTACGTGAACCCTTTCCCCTTGATCTTCATCATTAACCCCAACACACTTCTGCCAGGAACTCAGGCTTTATTAACGGCGGCCACGTTCCCATACTTTTGATTTTTCTTGGAGGTTTGAAAAAGTCAGAAAGTGTGAGAAAATGAAATAAACCCCCAGAATTTGGTTATCTTTTCAATTTTCAGCAGTGGCGCCTGAAGCTCACAGCTGGTAGTGGTGAGCAAATGGCTTTGAGACCAGAAGCACCCCCATCCTAGATTAGCCCCTCCCAGCGCTGACTAATTGATTAACCAAGGGATCTTGAAGAGGATGATTTGAGGAGGTAATTTATAGAGATGCTATCTTTTGTCATCATTTGTCTTTGAAAACATAAGAGAAAACTGCTTTCGGGAGGGTACATCCGCCAACATGAGCAATGGCGGGCGGAACCTCATCAGTTACAGCACACTGCTCAATTTTGTACCTTTCCAGCCAGTCAGATATCCAATAAGCTCAACGGGATGGACAGGAGAAAACTCATATCTTCACTTTCCGTGTTTTAAACTTTTCCGGTGTTCACTTATGAAAATATTTGGGGTTGTTCACTGCTCTGCTCTCTGTAGCATAAACATTTATTTAAATAGGGCTGTCTCTAGTAATGAAGAATGAAGAAAAAACAATGGTCTGATTTTGACAAATTAACTTGTGATTTGGAGAGTCGGTGAAGCAGGGGAGACATTCCTAACTATACTAATTAAATGAGCTTGCAACATTTATTTTAATGCAATGGAACCAGCCATATGAAGACGAACATTTTAATTTATTTTGCAGTGACATTATAAAAAATCTCACTGTTGCAGATTATCTACAGAAACAAATCTCATCAGCATCTAGAACTGTGCGGGAAATTTCAATCCCTCGAGGGCAGGAGCCTGACCTTCCCCTGTGGAGAGCGGTACCAGTGACCTAAGCCGCTTCGGAAGTTCTTCTGAAGGTTGCATTTCCACTGAGGCTGAGCTTTATGTTCAAATGACTTCTGTGCCAAACACATCCATTTTTCATGGTGCAGCATAGATGAAAAATTCTGAATTCATTCTACAGGGAATGCAAATATAGCTCATTAGTTCTAAAACATTTTTCATGAAAGACTGCAGAGTATTTGTGGGCAGATGAGGCTGCCGAGCCCCAGCCAAGAATGAATACCACATGTCCCACTAATTGTCTTTTAAAGTGGTTCCTTTCCTCTCCGGCACCCAGTAGCTAGTGAAAATAAGAAGCAATGTGAAAAATGGAGCCTGGGCTTCACTTTGGCGTTGTTCTGTCTTGTGGCCATGAGTCTGCCTGTGTTGTCTGTTTCTTTTTTTCCTCTCCACATGAAGCTGATTTCTAGAAGGTGAGGCAACTTTGCAGATGACTGACACTTCCTGCTTCTCCTGGAGACAGACTATAACTGTCAGTCATCTAGGGAGGAAGGACAGTGTCCCTGAAGCCTCCCCTCAGCCCATAGCCAACACCTGCTTACAGACACCAGCCAGACAAAATGGCTGCTTTCCAGAGAGGGGGCCCCATAGGCTGCTGCCACTCCCAGCTTTAAAAAAGCCATTCAGGCCAGAGATGTCTTTCTGGCTGACATTTTTTTTAAGCTCTACCAAGGAACTGCAGAGGGATTCTGGCCACTTCCCTCAGGTAGGGTTGGGAAGGAAACTGTCTGGGACAGGTCCCACTAATTACGACTTAAGGAAAGGTGGGCACTGGCCTCATGAGCTCTGAAGACCCTGCCTCCTCCCAGCCTCGTCTATTCTTTTTCATAAGAGACCAGAGGCGACGCTACTCTGGAACCCCACTTTTGATTAGAGGATCTATATGATCCTCAGGCACCTTCGTATCCCAGTCACCACATAGAATTGTGAAAATGAGGCCAGTTCTCAACTGTGGCTGTGGCAATGGCTAGGGGACTTCTCATGGGGTCTACATTTATTGTATAAGCCAAGTTGTCTGGCCTCCAGGTTGGAGTCTTGAATACCTGCTGCTCTGTGCTGTTTTCAGAGTTCTCCTGCCATCCCAGGCATAAGGAGCAGAACACCCTCATCCCTGGGCATCACATCCACAGGAGGACTCAGTACTGTACCTAACTGTGGATAGACTTGTGGGGTGGAGTAGTATGGTTGACCTAGGAGGAAAGATCTGCCCAAGGACTGGTGTAACTTTGGTAGGCTCTGAAATGGTTTGTCATTCTCAGGCTTAGTACAGCTTCCCCAGCAGGTCCAGTGTTCAGTTTCTGCAGGCTGCATTCTGTCCAAGAAGCCAGAGTGTGGGCCTTCCTCCTCCTCCTCCTCCTCCTCCTCCTCCTCGTCCTCCAGCCATGGATGGCAGACAGCCCTGGAGAGGGCTTGGTTAATGATACCCAACAGTCTGTGGAAATGGCAACAAAACTCCTTGGGAGTGTCCGAGACATTAGGGAAGTAACTGCTGTCATTTTGTCCATCCAGCTCTACCTGTTATTTGTGTAATGTCTGTTTTACATTAAAAAAAAGTTGCTATGATCAAAAGATGAAGTTCACATTTTTCTGTGACAGGAAATTAAATGAATCACAAGCCAACTGTCCATAATGAGATAATACCACTGCTGTTACTTCCCTATTCCCTTCCTACCAACCCAGCCAGTCAAGGATCAGGAAAATTTCAGATTACAAGGTTGGAAAGGCCCACTTGGAATTCTGTTTCAGCTCAGCTGACAGCTTCCAACAGATATCCCATAGCAGTTTATAAGGTGGCATCATGAGATGTCCTGTAATGCGGGATAAATTTGAAGATGAAATTTAAACAACAACAAACAAAAACCCCTCAGAAAATGACTTTCTGCAGAGAATCTAGCACATACCAGCCCTCAACCCACATCCCTTCAATATCTCTTACTTCTTATGTCTTCATCTAACCCCAAGACAACCTGGCACATAGCCAGCATTTAATAAGTGCACATGAAATAAAGTATACAACAAATTGGGAAGGGATGGATGAAAGTGAGTCTTAGCAGTAGAAACTTCTGTCAAGGCATCTGAGCTCAGAATAGATGCCTTCTCTCCAAAACCAACTGTGTTGGTTGACATTGATTGTTCACCTGACAGTATCTAGACCCATCTAGGAGGCACATCACTGGACATTATCTTAATGAGGTTAATAAAAGTGGGGAGATCTACCCTAAAAGTGAGTGGCACCATTTCCTAGGCTAATGTCCTAGAGAGAGGAGGAAGCCACCCAAGCAGGATTGTTTATTCTTGAGTGTGGATACAATGTTACTGGCTCCCTTAAGTTTCCGTGATTTCCCCACCACAAAGGGATTGTTTTAGGTACTATGAGCCAAGACAAACACTTCTGTAAATTGCGTTTGTAAGAGTGTTTTCATTATACCAACAGGAAAAGCAGCTAATATATCAACTTATTAATTACTATCTTCCAGTCTATCTTCCAAGATAGCCTGTGATGGTCTAATGGAAAATGTCTCCCATACTCTTAGGACTTGAACATTTGGTCCCCTCAATGTTCAGTGGCTGTTTGGGGAGGTGTAGGTGGTGTAGCCCTGCTGGCCAAAGTATGACACTGGGAAAACAGGGTGGAAGTAAAAAGGCTCTTCTACTTGCAGTTCAACTCTTCTGCTTCATGCTTTAGTGCTTGAGGTTCAAAATGTGAGCTCTCAACTTCCTGCCCCAGCATCCATGCCTGCTATTTGCTGCATGCCATCCCTGATGTAACTAGACTCTGACCCTCTGGAAGCATAAGCTAAAGTGAACTTTTTCTTTTGCAAGCTGCCTTGGTCCTAATGTGTTATCACAGCCCCAAAATAGTAGCTAATATACAGGTTGTTACAGTGGTCCAGGTGGAGCTATGGAACTCATCTGTCCTTGTTTTAATCCCAGCTCTAATACTTTCTAGAAACATTTCCTTGAGCAAGTTATTTCCTATGTCTCTATTTTCTTATCAATTAAATGTTGGAAACATAGTGGACCTTCTCTATAGGGTTCTTGTGGGCATTGAAATAGAATATGTTGCATAAAGCATGCAGGGCAGTTTCTCAACGATTTATAGCAATGATTCTGCTCCAGTTCTCCTGTGGCACATTGGAAAGGCAACTAAAGTAAGATAAGACATTTTTGACCTGCTCTTACAGCTGAAGACTTGAGGAAGGAGCTTCAGAGTCTCTTAGATCAACATTTTTTTCTCTACAGATGTGGAAACTTAGGTTCCACTGCAAATGTCAAGGCTGGGACCTACCCCAGAATCATCAACTACAAGACCTCCCAGGACATAAGCTCCAGCTAGGCAGGTAGCAGCATCACTGCTTAGTGGACCAGTCCTTGCCAGAGCTATGTACTCAGCACTCGTATAACACCATTGGGAACACAGCAATGGAGGGCTGTAAAGTGTGATCCATTGCGTAGATTAGGATACAGCTGACTCATGGTAAGCACCTGGGAGACAGGTGGAGGGGCATCATCCATACCATTCCAGGCTATTGTAGACTGTGGAGGTAGTTGGCTGGTACCAACCCTTCCCTCCTCCACAGGCTCCTCTGTACCTTTTACAATGTAACCTAACTCATGCCTTCCAAGCCAAGAACAAAGACACATGATGGCTAATCATAATTATAAACTTAGAAGGAATTAGAATCACCATAGAAACAAATCTCTGGGCATGCCTGAGAAGGATTTTTTTCTAATTAGGTTAACTGAGGTTGGAAGACCCACCTAAAATGTAGATGGTACTGTTCTATGGGCTGGGGGTTTGGACTGAATAATAATAAAAAATGTTATTAATGCCCTTTACTTCCTGATTGTGAATGCAATGTAGCCAGCTGTGTCAAACTTATGTCACCATGATGAACTGTGCCCTGAAACTGTGTGTGTGTGTGTGTGTGTGTGTGTGTGTGTGTGTGTGTGTGTGTGTAATGTCCACAAGACAGAATAATGCAAAGCTAATCTCAGGCTCCATTTTTCATATTGTTTTCTATTTTCAATAGCTACTGGGTGCCAGAGAGAAGAGAAACAACAACAACAACACACACATATGCTATTCCTTTCTTAAACTGGCTTTGTCAGAGTATTTCGTCACAGTGACAAGTATCTAATACAAGAGGGTTATTTATTTGCCTGTGACTGAGATTGACTTTCACGTGAGCCCCTCTTAGCACAGAAGAAAACCACACTAATCCTCAGTTCAGCTTACACTCAGTCCATTTGCCTCTTGTAGTGGTATAAAGCAAGGCTCTTTGATAATGCCGGCCTGGATTCCGTAGCGCCCCCCTCCCCTGTACTTCCTTCTTGGTGAAGATGCTCAACCTCCCTTGCTCCCATAGTGATGCAGGTGTCTCTGGAGGACTGCTGCTCCTATTGGCAGGGACAGCTGAAATTGGTGGATGTTGAACTTCTAAATCTAGGACTCCCTACCCACGAGTGCTCTCTAGCTCCCCCTGGCTGCTGATTCGGCCTGGCTGGCTGTGACTTGGCAGGCCACTCTGTAGCCTTCTATGTAGGGTCACTTCTTCCCTCTTTGGCAAGCTTTTGCGACTTTGTGCTGTGTTTAGTTACTTTCTATGCTACATGGACCCCAAGAAGCAAAAGAGATGCTTATACCTGGATGGCTTACTCAAAGAAATGTAATTCTTGGGGTTTTGAAAGCCAGATCAAGGTCTGGCAGAGTTAGCATATGGTAACAGGTCTTCCTATGAATTGTAGAAGGCCACCTTCTTCCTAGGTCCACAAATGACCTTTCTTTATGTGTATGTGTATCTTTCCCCTTAGAAGGCCACCAATTCTGCTGGATTAAGATCCAATCTGTATGACTACATTTAACTTTAATTATCTATCTCCCAGATGTGTTTTTAGGGGTGGACTAAGTGTGCTAGGAATGACAGAATTCAGTCCCTAGCCGCCCCAACCCCTCACCGTGAAGCCAAGTTCCCAGGCAGAACTCTAAGAGGGGATTTCTTTCCACTGTTTGAAATAAGAAAGAATAAGTCTCTCTTAGCATGAGATGTTATCTAGTTCAGGAAAAAATGATAGGTGTGTGGCTTGTAAATGAGGAAAAGAAACCAAAATGACATTTTTAACAGCAAAGCAGAATGCTTGTGACTTGGGAGACCTGGGCTTTAATCTTTTAATGATTTTCTGTGTGACCCTCAGGTGACATAATTGCCTCTTGGGCTTTATCTCTTCTTCCTTAGTTTAGGGGCTGATGACCTGCTTCCTAAGGTAATTAGCAGGAGCCTGCAAAAGACGTGCTCACAAACGTCTTTTCTTACAGATGCAAAATGCTGTTAGATGCTTCAAATAAAAATGATGGAGATGAATGTATCACCTTTCAAAGGTCATGGCATCTAAAGAATGAGCCATGAACATTAACAACTGAACCTCCCATTTCACATGGTGTGTAGGACATCTGGGTGGAAATTGGGTCTCACCATCTCGGGGGCTAAGGAGAAGCTTGGGAAAATGTGCCCAAATGAGTAGAGATGAATTCTATGAAAGCTAAGACAACACCCTAGACATTGTGCAGAAGCCTCTCATGGCCATTTGTCACAGAGAGCAAATCCTCAGGGTGTTCTCTTTAATATACTTTTAGTAAATGTTTTATCGTGTTGGATTATGGGAATTAGGAGAATGAAGGATCCATACCATATTTTTCAAAAACAATCATTTTAGAATCACAAATTATATTGAAATTTTTATACCAAGAAAATAAAAACAAAGATCAGAAGAACTAAACAGCATTTATATATGTCTCTACAGAGATATATATGTATATTAGCAAATTGAAATACAGCAAAAACACACAAAACACCCCCGTAAAAGAGATGCAAATTACATTTTTGACACATTTTCAGCACAATCACCTAATACAATTTTCTTTTATAGGCAGAGGTAATAAATAGTGCAAATGTATATTTATGGTGTGTTTGACAAATGCGTTTGCTCTCAGTCAAGGGAAAGCTCCACTGATTTTACCATTGAAATGCCTCTCATCTAGCTGGGCCAAACTTCTCTTGCCTCTGAATTCTTCACTGTGACCAAGTTGGAGGTGGGAATGCCATTCAGTCTCCAGGGCTGAGCCATGGAAACCTGCAGCTCATGCGAGAGTTGAGTGCTCCATGTTGGTGTGGATTCCTCAGTCTGCACACCCCTTGAGAGAAAGACCCTGGTCTGTTCCTCGTTCACAAATCTTTCAGTCTCCAGGACAGATAAAGCCTTGCCTTTTGGCCTGAGCATCTGTCTATGGAGTGCACATTGACAGGCCAGTGTGATCAAAAGGCATCACTCTAGACTAAAAGCGACAATGTACAACCTCTGGGTCCAGGTAGTTAAGGAGAAAGCTCAGGAGCCCAGTCTGGCAAGGAGAAACTTCTGGAATATAAGAAGAATAGAAAGTAAGAGCCTGAGGCATTGTCCCTCAGTGGGAGAGCCTCCCTCTTGGGGAAAGACTTCTAGTGAATACTCTCTTAGAGCAGGGGATGGGGACATCCCATGGGAGCAGAGGGATGGGGTGTCTGAGGACAGGAAGTAATTGGGACACAGAAAAGTCATCAGACCCATGTGCTCATCTCTCCATCTCAACCCAGTGGAGTTCACCTTAGGGACAGGCTTAGACATGGCTTCTTTCACCACAGAGAACCAATCTTTCACTCCAACATAGCAAAGCCACAAGGCTTCTGGAGATTGCAACTTGCAAGCTCCAAATGCAGTCTGCAACAGAATGTTGAAGAAGTCAAAGCCCATCACTCTGTGTGGTCTCTCCGCCGGTTGCTCTGCCTACCCATGCTGTGATAGGATAGCCTGGTTAGGAAGGACCAGGTGCTTCCTTCCTTTATATATGCCTCTCTCCAGGCCTGAAAATGGGAGCCAAGCCACTCCACCATGTTGCTGTGAGCAGATATATTTCAATTTCTTTAAGCATGGGTGACATCCTTGGATGAGGAACTCTAAGTACCAAGAATTATTGTTATTACTGCATAGTTACTGCCTAGCATGCAGCGAATTACCCTGTCCTGCTGTGTAGAAGATGTATAGTGATGGGGATGTGTGGAGGGAGGAGAAGCATGGAGACTGTAGGAGGAAGCTGAACGGAGCATGCTAAAGAGGAGCAGGAACTAGAATGAGAGGCCTCATGTGTGGAAGCCTCCATCAGGCCCATACTTACAGCCAAAGGCAAGAAATGCATCCTTCCCACCAAGCTAACACAGGATGCTATGAAGACTCGGAGATCAGAGAAGCCCATCATCCAGCTTAGAAGCCTGGTTTTAAATCCCACCCTTAAGATTTGTTGTATGCCTTAGACAAATGTGTGAGCCCATCTGGGTCTCAGTGTACAGCAGCAGGCATCCAGCATTGCAGCATTTACTACTATGGTTAATAATCTTGCTATTAGTAGGCCCTGGTCCAGTGGCCAGTGATTCACAGCTGGATCTGATTCATGTTCAGAAACATAAATTTTCAATTGAATTAGGATTTCCTGGAGGGGCCACCAAAGAGACCACCAAAGTCACCAAAGGAGAAATGAAAACCCACAGCTAATACAGAACTGCCAGAAGGGGTTCAATGATATCTCCAAGAATTGCCAAGGATCTCCACTGGGAACCTCAAAACCATGATGGCTGAGAGATGGGTCTGGCAAAAAAAAAAAAACAAAAAACAAAAAGCAAAAAGCTATCGGTTTATTTGTGGGAGAGGAACCAATGTAGCACATGACATATCACTGAGGGACCAGAGCAATGCCCCTGCCCATTGCTCCATCAAGATTTCTGGATGGAAATAGGGCCTACTGTATTTCTACCTTCTCTCCTGGGCATTAGAAATGGATGTGGGGCTGAGGGCCCTTATTACAACTAATTGCATCTCTGATTCCAGAATGCCATGAGAGGTTGGGACAGCTTGTGTGGCTGGATAGCCATGTTCCAAACTGTGCAGAGCCTAGGGGAGTCGTCTGTACAAGGTATCACCCTGGTACTGCTCACAGAGAGATAATGATGGAGGAGTGAGGTGTCCAGGGACGTATAAAAGAGAGCAGCAGCGAGGCAAGGGATGGATGTCCTAAGAGAACAGTGAATACGGGGCAATCCAAGCTCTTCTCAGCTTTGGTGGTCAGAAAGATCGGGAAGATCAGAAAGATTCCCTTCCAGGGAATCCTGGGGCAACGAGACATAAGAGGCCCTGGTTTAGAATGCACAGCTACCCCCTTTCCAGTGCGGTGCTTGTAAGTAATTTTCCTACACTGTAAACCCAGATGGAAATGTTTATGTCTTAATAACTGTATCTTCCATCCACAAATGGGCTGAGGCTGATGGTTGGATTATTCCCTAACCAATTGTTAGTATCAATTTTATGATCTGAGGACATGTCACTGAAAGCATGATTAGGACCTTGGTGATATGAATTATTTCAAAACAATAAATTCCACTTTGAAGAAAGCCTCCATTCTGGAAGTAGCAAGGACTACTGTGCTATATTGAGTGTACCAGCTGTCTTTCCTCCTGACCACTCTTCTCTTCCTATTTCTTTTCCTTCCTCCCTAAGTACTGTGAAGCCAGAGGCTCCCAGAGCCAGCACACTTGCCAGGCCCCAAATACAGTCCACAATAGAACGTTAGATAAACAAGAGACCATCGCTGATTGCGTGGCCCTCCCCTACTCTGAGGGTAAGAAGGTAATAGTCACTCCTGAGACATTAGTCAAAAGTTATCTTTTCCATTTTCCTCTTAAAGTCTCCAGAAGTATTCCTCAAACTCATCTCTACGTTAAACTGATAAAATAGAGCAAAGCAGCTTTTTTTTTTTTTTTTAAACAAAAAGGGCCCCTCCCAATAGAATAGGCTGTGGGATGCCAGGAATGGAAAGTCTGCTAGCATTTTTTTTTTTTAATCTCATGTATTCCAGGACAAGGACACTCACAGGGCTGAGGGCTTGTTGAGCTCCCAAAGGATTAGATGAACCCAAGCACAACATCTTGGAATGAGGCTATTTCAGCACCTCTAGACCCTCCCCCAATCCCAGCCAGACCTTTCATGAATTAGTATAGTGTCAGAAACACAGACTGTCCTCTCTGGAGGTATCAGAGTTTTGTAGGGACAGCACTGTTTGAATGTTCAGGTCCACTTCCATAGGAGCTTTAGGAATTTGATGGACATGTTTAGACCCTGTCTGTGGAGGTGAATTCAGGAGGCCCCATTAACAGTGTACTTGGGCTGCCTCTCCACACTAAAGTCAGAGGATTTTCAACACCTAAGTGGGAAGTGCCATGCTATACTTGTTCCATGTAATAATGCTACTCGTATGCCATGCACCACAGAGCATGGTGGCACACAGCACACCAGTGAAAGACAATGAAAGAATAATGTCTGCTGGACTAAAAGTTTTTTAGCAGATGCACTTTTGGTTCTTTACAAAACCACTGGAGAAACGACTTTCAATGCACACAAATGGGAAGATCAGATGCTTCTGTCCATTTGGAGATTTTTTAGGAAAAGCTGCATGCTGCAGGTTGAGCAGCCTGCCACCCACCCCTCTTTCCTCCCCTCCTCTTCTCCCAGTTGGCTTTGAGGAAACACGGTTCTCAGTTTGAGAATTCATCTTGTCTGATTAATGATGTGTACACAGGGATTTCTGTCTCGTCTTCCTCCTCTTGGTCTGTTTTATTCAGTTGTTTGCTGTGCTACAACCCTGCGGATAGATGGTTCTGCCATGATAAATGTAAAGTTTGCATAAGCCATGTAACAGCAGGACAGCCTATTATCACTGTACATTTTCCATGGCTGTGCAAACCTCTGTAGGCTATTTTATTGCTAATAGATCCACAGAGAAACAGTAGTGATTTTACGACTCTTTTTAAAATGGAAATTCATGTTTGAGAAATACAACTGGGAGGAAACAGATGTAAACCACTTAAGCATTTGCAGAAAATTGAGATGCACACTCTTATTTACAGACCTACATCGCCTCTATCGCTTTATTTTCAGAATTAAAATAAGCAATCTGTTTACCATGGGAAATGAGAAACTGTAAACTTGTTTTTCCTTTTACGTGGCAATGGCCGCCATCGTCGGGTTTAATGGCAGAGCTGAAGCAGGGTGGCATTTTTTTTCCCCTTAGGTTTTATTGTCTATAACACATTCCCTCTGTAATCTGCCTGAGAGGTAGGCAAGTGGGAGAGGTTTTAGTATAACTATATGTCTGAATCCATATTATGCCTTAACAGCTCAAATGATTACCAGAGACATTAGAGGGATTTTAACCGGGTATTTAACGGTACCTGGAAATTGCCTAAAATACTGGAGGAGTCAGCCCACACCAAACTGCTTTTCTCTGTCAGAACACAGAAGCATAACCTATCTGAAACCGGGCATTCTTATCATGTTCCAGCTTAAGGAAGGGTGACAAGTGTCCTGTTTTGGAAAAGTGATATGAATTGAAGCATCATGAAGTAATGTACAAACAAGATGTCTGTACCAAGGCACTATCCCCAAGATACCTGGAGACCTCTCTGGTTTTATTTCCAAGTTTATTTATTTTTATAGTTTTGGATCTGTATCTGTTCTGTAATGGTAAAATAGTCATTAAGTAAAATGCACTATTTTAACCATTTCTAAGGGTAGAGTTTAGCAGCATCCAGATTGGTGAACAATTGTCACCTCTGTCCTGTCCTATGACCTCCAACCTACTGCCTGGCTCCATGAGTTTGCCTACTCCAAATATCTGAAGTGACTTAGACAATATGTATTCTTTGGAGTCTGGCTTATTCCACTTAGTGTGGCATGTGGCATTTGAATAACATTGCATGGTATGAGTAATCTGTTGTTCTGCCTGCTCGTGAGTTGACAAGGCTCTGTTTTTAATATGAAGAGGAAACCCAAGTACAAATTGGAAGACATGGTTATTCTTGAACCCTAAAAAGCAGGCTCCAGCCAGCTAAGGAAAAAGTTTGCCTCAGACCTCCTGGGAAATACTGGTTTCTACCATCATAGGCTATGTGGATAGAAGTTGTGTTTTTATCCTAAAGCATGTAAGTATATATACACATATATAATGTATGTATATATATACATATATATATTTATCATGAGAAGAGACAAAACCTGACCCTGTTAGAAGTGCATCTTGTCTCACATAAAATATGAAGAACTTCTGGTAAAAGTCAGAAAATAGCACATGTTTTTTTATCCATGATCATCCCTAGCGAACATCCACCATGTTGAAGGCACTGAGAACACTCCCTGACTATGGCTTGTGAATTACAACAAAAAAAGGCACAGCCACAATGAATGGGGTCAAAGCTCACCAATCTGTGTTGACAACCTTAGTGTCTGAAATGGGGGGTGGGCGAAGTACATGTGGAAACCTATTTGCCATGCACGCCCACTCTCTTAATCTGGGAAATGAAACAAGGACCCTCCACTTCTCCCTTGCTCTTACGGCCCATGTGGCGCAGGGAAGCTCTGGTTTACAACCCCTTGTGACATAAACTAATTACAGGCCTGTGTGGTAGAAGCTTTGTAACCCCACGGCTACTGCTATTGTCATAACTGCCCCAGGTTTCCATGGATTCAGTCATGTCTTCTGTGCTGTTGGGTGTCACCATTAACAACGCAGGATGTTGCACAGTAAGTAACTGTAATTCATTTCTGTCACCAGTGTATTATCCAATAATTAAGCCTGGGAGTTTGCCTAAACATCTCTGATATTTTACAGAGAAATTAGGCAGTAGACATTTGTTGAGAGCATATCTTATTAATGGGGAAGTATGCTTTCAGCATTTATACACATACAGTAACACTATCGTCAATAAGACATTCACATATGGAGATTCAGTTCTTCCAAACAGCATACCTGTGATCTCTCCAGGACACTCTACCTATCTTCTGATGAAGTCAGGTGATTTGTCCATGCCACAGCACCAATAAGAGGTAGACAGTTTCTTTTTAATAAAACAAAAGACAAAAAATTTCTGTTTTATTTTTAGAATTTTATACACTACTATAAATATATCACTCTCCCTTTCTGCCTTCTAACTCCTCCCATGCCAATATTCATGATAATAATTCTTCAATTATTATCATTACATATAACTATATGTACATATATGTATATATAAATACAACTTGCTGTCCATTTAGTGTTGCTTAGATGTATATGTGTTTATAGATGAGAACTTGGGGTCATCAGAGGGCTCACCATTGAAGAAAATCAACTCTCCATCTCTTAGCAGTCATTAACTGCCTGTACAGCTTTATTTGAGGATGGAGTTTTATGATACTCCCCTCATTTCAGATGGGATTCAATAAGTATTGTATAGACCTTTTTAGGTGACCATATGGTTAAGATTTCATGGGATAACTAAGTCCCTGCCGTATATAGAAAACACTATCTGGAAGCAGATATTCTGGTCCTCTGGCTCTTACAGTCTTTCTGCACCCACTTTTGTGATGCTCCCTGACCTTTGATTGTAGGAGTTGTATTATAGATATCTCAGTTGTAGATGGTTACTCTACATAGTCAGGTGTTATCTGCATGTTGACCAGCTGTAGTGGCCTCTGTCTGCTGCCAAAGGAAGCTTCTTCGATGAGAGATGGGAGTTACCCTTGTCTGTGGATGTAAGAACAGGTATTTAGAATGCATTGGAAATTACACTGGTTTAGGAAAGCTATAGTAGTGGATCTCCTCTGAACCAGTGCTGGCTAGGCTTACAGTCCCAGACACAGACTCCTCCTACTGAGTGAGCCTTCCAATCTAATGGTCCTTGATCACCCCTAAGCTATATGTCACTACTGCATGCTCCAGTGTTTCTTGCTATGTGAGCATCATTGTGGTTCATAGGTTTTTTTAAGCCAAGTAGGAATTGTAACCAGTTTCTCCCTTGGCAGTTTCCACAGCTCCCTTCAATCTGTGAGCCTCAGGGAGGAGGTTTCCAGGTTGCTTCCAGCATGATTCCACTAGGTCTTGTGTTGAAAATGTGTGTCATCAACAATAGGACCTTACCTTCAAGTTCTAGAAGGCAGCCAAGGGCAATTGCAATAACCTATATATTTGGCAGTCATTTGGACTTTCTGATGAAAGGGAGTTTTTTCTTGGTTGGCACTGGATGGAAATATATATATCCTATGGCTCTTGAGGGGAACATTATCTTTTAAATTATTACAAGTTCCTTTCATGTTGATTGCTATTCTAGACACAATAGCCAGGATATGAAAACAAACTAGGTGTTCATCAACTGATAAGTGGAAAATGAAAATGCTGTGCCCAGACACAGCGGAATTTTATTAGGGTGTAAAGAAAAATAAAATTTGAAGGTAAATGGATGAACTGGAAAATGTTATACTGAATATGCAACTCAGACCCAGAAAGACACCTTCTCACTCACGGGTGGACCCCAGCATCAAATCTTTAGACTTGTGTGTTTAGCCTGGAGGACTGTAGAAGCCAGCAAACTAGAGATGGACCATTGGGATTGGGAGGGGAAAAGAAAGGTCTTCAAGGGAGATAGTAGAACCCAGGCATGAATGGGGAATGGAGACGTATGGGAAAAAGTTTAAGTGGGAGGAAAGATGGGAAGGTAGGGCAGAGGAAAGAGCCAGGGGAGCCAAGATACTTAGAAACCTCCTCTTGCTCACCACAGGATGAACCTGCCTCTGTAGATTTGCAGGTCCCCCTGTTGCTAGAATTCCTTGCGTGGGAGAGACACAAATAATGTCTACCCCTCCTCCAAAGCTGTCAAACTGAGGTGTGATTCAGCCAAAGATCACCCAGAGAATCAATGAGTTTATTAGGTTTACTTACAGAATAAACCGGAGGATGCGGGAGGATGCAGGAAGGAAAACATTGGAAAATCTGCACCCACCAGGGATGGTGGCCTTCCCATGGTTATGTAGATGAGGCTCCCTATCCTCATCCTTCCCCACCTGTATCCTTTAGCTCTTCCCCCAAGGCCATCTGCAATCAGGGCAGAATTGCATACACTTGATGGGAGGTGTGGTTGGATGCTCAACCTTGACCCTGCTGCCTCCTCTTTCTAGACGGAAAGGTAAATAGTCAACCATCCCAGAGTGATGATGATCTTTTGCCAACAAGCCAGCAGAACTTCTGAAGATGGGTGGCAATGTGGCTGGGAGGATTGTTCTTGTATTACACTCTGCAAACTGCAAAAGACAAGCCCTGCTTGGGGCTTTTGCTGCTTCAGTTCTTGTCTGTAGAACCCCTTCAAAGACAAGGAAGGATGGTGTGTGTGTGTGTGTGTGTGTGTGTGTGTGTGTGTGTGTGTGTGTGTGTGTATGTGTGTGTATGTGTGCACATGCCCTGACAAGAATAGAGGAAATCTATGTAGACATGGATGCTTGAAGAACTCTCTAGCATTGTGTGACTGTGGCAAGATGTATGTGCACATACTGCACACATCCAGGGCAGCCTCAACATGGTCATTTGTAGCATGAGGCTTTTGGCTTGTCTAGTTTTACGGTTTAGATTTGTTTGTTGTTGTTTATTTGGACTAGTAATTTTAAAGTTTTAAAGAAATATATAGATGTTTACATTAATTTTATGTTGTTTCGTTTATGTTTTAGGTATATTATTAGTTAATTTTTTATTTTAATTTAATTTATTTTTATTAATTTGTTTTGTTATGTGGTTTGTGGTTTATTTTTTTATATGTTTTTGGGGGAAGCTGGATTATGTCTTTTTATTAATTTTGTTCTTTTTTTTTTTTTTTAATCTATGCTCTGATTTTTCCTCTGCCTACTTCTACGGTGCTTGCCATAGACCAAAACAGTTTCTTTATTCACAGCATGTTTTGACTTTGTCTGGCCAGAGGTTTAACTAATATTTTGGACTTGTTTGACTTGTTTAGCTTTTAAAAAAATGATTTAGACATTTATATTAATTTTATTTTGTTTGGCCTATGTTTTAGGCATATTGTTAGCTCTTTTATTTTAATTTAACTTATTTTTATTAATTTGTTTTGTTATGTGTTTTGTGGCTTATCTATTTTGTTATATTTTATTTTATGGGTGGCTGGTCTCTATCTTAACTCTGCCCTCTTTGCCCTATCTATGCTCTGATTTCCCCACCTACAGTGTCTGCCATGGCCAAAACAGTCTTTTACTAAAGAATGATATTTACAGCATATAGAAAGACATTTCCACATCAGTCATTTCTTCAAACATTTCTCCTTCTCCTCAGGTAGAGGAAACAGGGATAGGAAATTCTTCTTTCACTTTCCAGGATTGACATGGGCTCCCTCTTTCATTCTGCTCGGCCTTTGAATTCCCACCCAAATGTATGTAGTAGAATCACACCCAGAAAGTTCCCCCAAGATGCCCTTCCCACAAAACAGCCCAGCACCATGTTTTGTTATCCTAATAATCTGAGCGTGTTTTCTGCCTCAACCTACACTGTTTTCCTTAGGAAGAGCTGGCCCTGGTCCAGTTCAGTGTATCCCAGCCTGGTTTGGCATCCCTGCCGTTTTAATATCTTCTACTATTTGACTGGTTTCTGGTTCAGCTACACACACACACACACACACACACACACACACACACACACACACACACACGTGCGCGCACTGAAAATAAAGTTACTTTTCTGTTGGTAGTAGGACACTAGACGCTGTAGGATTTTGTTCCCATGATTCGTTCTTTTGTTCCTATGATTGCTCCTTTTCATGATGAAATGACCTCTTGTCTGGTTCTCCTGACTTTTTCACCTGCTCAGATGTGACGGAGTGTCCTGCTCTCCAGGCCAGAGGACAGACCATCAGATGTGTGGACGGAAAACTAGCTCAATCACTGACAAGCATCGTGTCTAGTGGGATTTTTTTTATATTTATCTTATTTTAACTGTATTGAGTTAATGTTTCTCTCCATTTTACACATCAGATCTGTTGGTCTCATCCACCATCTGCTGTTGATAAATGGATGCACTTTGTTCTTACAGATGATTTTTCAACACTTGGCTTATAGGTTTGTTTTTAATTATTCTCTTTCAGTTTCCTTTCCCAGGCTTCTGTCATATCTCACATACACTGCGGTGTCCATAGAAGACACCACCTTGCGAAATTGTCATCTCTTTGGATTTCTTCAAACCTGCAAACACTCACAATCTTGGCATTTCCATTTGTGTGCTTCAATCTCTGCGCCCTTGTTTACGCAGGAAAATGTTCAATTAGTATTTGCTCAATAGATGAGTAAGGATGTATCTTATATCTTCCTGCACATCTATACTGAGTGTTTAATTGCCTGTCTTCCACTATGCACCAACTAAAACATCTTTTAAAAGCTTCTTTCTCGAAATAAAGGTCTTACTTTTCCGATGCAGCCCTGAAGCTGAATGCCTCCCACCCATTTTTTCTTTGCTCCGAGGCTTCATTTTTCACCTTTTGTATTCTGTAGTCTTAATTTGCAGTGGGTTTCTGCATCTTTTTGTGATTGCACATGCTAGTGGATTTCCAAATTTTTCAAGTAGGAGAGCTAGCTCTCCTTATCTCTGAAGCACAAAAATTGGCTGTTGTCTAGTTGGTTTCCTCCCAAAATACTATAGGCTCTGGGTCACAGTTTGTGGGTTCAAGATCAGCCTCTGATTTAGCTTGGTGAGATGAGGTGAGGCTTCCTCCCTGAACCTCCTCACTGGAAGGAAGCTCCTGATCCCATGCTTCCTGAACCAGGCAACTACTCTTCCCTGAAGCAAGCTGCCCTCTTGTCCTCGCTCTGCTGACTGCTCCTCAGTCTTTCTCAAAATGTCTTCTTCATCTTCAGCTTAATTCATGTTCCACTCACTTTCCCAGGACAGGAGAGAACCAGTGACCAGGACTCCTGGGGCTGTGAGGGCTGTCCCAAAAACAGCCTCTGTCTACCTGCACAGCCATTGCCAACATCACTTCCTCAATACTCTCGCATCAATTTTCCTAGGTAGGCATTACAGCCGGATCACATCTGAATTACCTATGAAAGTGCTAAGGAGCCATTGTCTTTGGCCTCTGCAATCATTTCTTTGCACACTCTCATGGCCTCTGCCCTAATTCTCTGCCTGTGCTGATTCACATTTGCAAGATCTTTGGCTCCTACTAACACTTGTCTTCACACTTGCACCAATGTCTGTGATCTCAATGAGTCTGACACAGTGAGGCCCGATCAATTGTCCGGTGCATTGTTCAGAGTAACTTACTCAAAGCAACACAGCTTTTCAGCAGAGGATGAGGTTCTGACTGGCAGCCCACTGGCTCCTTGCAGCTGCAGCATGTCACCATTGGCCTGTGTCTTCTTGTCACAGATTGGCCTGTGGTTGGCTCTGTTCCTTGCTGTTTGTTCTTTACTGTGGTTTTTGTTTGGTTAGTTGGTTGGTTGGCTGTTTTTTGAAATGGGGTCTCCAATTGCCCAGGCTGGCATCACACATAATACGTAGCTGAGGGTAACCTTGAACTTCCGATTCCCTTGCCTCTACCTCCAGAGCACTTGAATGACAGGTGTGTGCTACCAGGTCCTGTTACTTCCTACTTGGAAAGAATGAGTAGAGTACTTACCCTTGGCCTGCTTAGTGGAATCGTCACAAAGTTCTCCTATTGTTCCCGACGCTCTTGTCTGTTTCTATGGTCTCCACAATGCACCCAATGTGTTCAGTGTCCGAAGCTCTAGAGCAAATGGCCCCACTTACAGCCCTGGCTTTATTCAAGCACTAGACTGGATGGCTGACTGGAGTGTCTGTTCCAGGCAAGGCTCATTGTCATGGACACCCTTCTTTCTCATTCCACCCCCCCCTAGCCTTTTACGTTCCTTTCTATGCTCTTCTCTTTATGGTTGGTCTCAAAGCTGAAAGCAAAGTGTGCAGCCAGCCTGAGTCTCTCTTCTACCTTTGGATCCTTATGTACCTCCCTTTCACCTCAAAAACAAAACAAAAAGCACACACACACACCAAAAACAAACACTCTGTCTTCTTTCCTTTCCCAGCTGATTCCCCCATGGATTACTAACTCACACTAAAATGGCCACGACTCTACAAACTTCTACAATTTCATTCTTTTCATTATTCTGGAAACTTCCTTTTCTTCAATTCTAAAGGAACGTAGAGGCATTTACCCACTACCCTCTCTCAATTTCCTTCCTGGTTCTCTCCCCTCTCACCCATTCCTCCCAGGCTCAGACTTTGTTGAGCATGTCTTCACTCACAGCACCCTCTGAGATGGCGAGAGGACCCCTCCCCTCCTAGAAAGTAGCCCTTCAAGGCTAAGACAAAGCTTCAGAGTTCCACAACTGAGTAGCTGTGTTCCTGGAGGATGCTCTTTAGCTCCTTATCTGAGAAATGGGGGTTTGAATGTAGCAGAGGAGGCAGAGGGCACCACCTACTCCAGGGCTTGTTCTGAGGTAAAAAGAACTTGTCATGAAAATTCCTCAGAGGACAGGGAGTCTCAGAAAATTCAAGAGTATCCTACTGGGAGATAAACATGTAGACCCAATGCTTTTGGCATTCAATGCCTCTGGCCACATTTGGTGTGGTTTTATGCTTAGAAAGTCATCTAGTGAAGCTTCTGAACAGGACAAGACTTGGTTAATATGGATTACGTATCCAAGTGCCTCTGACAACTATATCATCAGTGTGTTTCTGCTGCTATCAACCTGCTTGGGCAGATTCTGAACTTAGTTTCTCATTAGTAGTGAGAAGACAGTGTCATCACTCAGATCACATATGAGATGACAGGGTATTAGTAATAGACACAAACAGCTACAGAGCACAGACGAGGTATCAGTATGGCAGGGTACAGATCTTGACATGATAAATTACCAGGAAATAACAGCAGGTAGGTGGCCGTAGGTTGTTGACCATGTGCTGATTATGCCAGTCTGGGAATTCTGAGTACCTAACAGACCTAAAAACTCCATCTCACCAATTTTTTTCCTAATGTGCCAGCTGTGTGGAATGGTGCTAGACCTGAGTGTACAGATAAAGAGTGGAAGAGGTCTTGAGTGGGTGTGTGTTTTTGACATGGGCACAACCATGTCAAGAACTCCAGTACTCCATGAATAACAGCAAATCCTTTCCTAGGTCACACTTAGAGTTAGCAAAGACTCCCTCCAGCCCAGGGTAACCTAGAACTTAATATATAACTAGGAATGACCTTGAACTCCTGACTCTGGCATCTACTTCAAGAGTACTAGGTATGGGATATCATGCCTGGCCGGAATTTGAAATAATTTATGTAACTACTTTTCTGTTGTAAGACATACAAGCTTAATCTCCTCCCCCCCTACACCAAATTTTACATTAAAAAGAAGACTGTTGTCTGTAAAATGTTTTTTGCTTCCTACGTTAGGCTATGGAAATGTTTTTGAAGATGCTAAGTGAAGCTGGGATACCAATTAACAAGTTCCCTGGCTGCTCTGGAAAGAAGGAATGAAGTAGGTTTGCTCTTCTCGTGCACCTGGTTCCCATGGTAGTTAGCCACAGGCTTCAAGATAGAAGCATTTGATCCCATTTAGAGGGGGGTGCATGGGGTTGAGATGGGTAATAGGGTAATAGAGCAGAGGATACGAGAATGTACCCCTGGGGTGCACAGCAAGTCACTGCCAAGTCATTTCCAGCAAACTGTGCCTCCTAACTCATGCCTTTGACTCTAATCACCCAAGCTGGCATTGTACCGCAGCACTTGGGAGGCATCGCCTCCCACAGCCATGTCTTGAGGGGGTGCACGTGGGACCATGAGGGCTATTGAGAGTGTAAGTTAAGGTTATCGTTTCCAGCCGGGTCTTCCACTTTCAGTTGATTTCCTACACTGAGGGGCTCTCATTGACATTCCTGTGGCTTAACACAAAGACTTCTTGTGCATAGCTCAGGAAAGAGAGACAGATTTTCAAACAGCTGTCTAATATCTCTGTCAACAGAGAAATTAAATAGATTTAGGAACTTCAGAAAAACAGACGCACATTTAGTGCCCAGTAATGATCAATTCCAATTTCCAGTTGCAGAATCAGTGTTGTTTCCAATGTGTCCTACGGGTTGTTCAAAGCCAGCATCTGGCAGTGCTTTATGTCTTTTTAATCACTTGAGCGCTGATATTATAGGTCTATCTGCGTGCTCACCCAGCTACAGTGCTATAGGTAACACGGAGATACTGAAACAGATTCGTGTCTCAGTCAACTTTCAAATGACATGTTCAGAGGCTTCAAAGTAGCATACACCCCAGGAGAGACTGAATTTGCATCACCGACTTCATCTAAACTACTGCACAGTACTATTTTCATCTTTTTTTTTTCCAACACTAATGAAAGAAACTCCATCTTGCCCTTCAGCGTCTGAGATGTGCTCCGATTTGAGGAAGATGAACATGCTTTCCCTAGCATTGCAGAGGAAGGGTGTGCAAAACAAATGGTCCCATACTTCTGACTCTGGTGTGAAGTTGGCATCTTTTAGCTCCTCAGAAAAACATTCCCAGGTAGACAGAGAGTATCTTCCGTTTCTATTGCTGTGATAAAACACCATAACCAAAAGCAATTTGGGGAGGAAAGGGTTTATTCTAGCTTACAGTTCCAGATACCAGTCACTGAGAAAAGTCAGGGCAAGAACCGATGTGGAGGTCACAGAGGAATGCTGCTTACTGGCTTGCTCCTCAGGGCTTGCTCAGTCTGCTTATAGCACCCAGAACCACCTGCCTGGGAATGGGAAGGGCCTCTGTAGAATGGGCCCACCCACATCAATCATCAATCAAGAAAATGCACCAGAGGCTAACACAGGCTGTCAGGTGGGGGCATTTTCCTCTTCCAAAATGATGGTAGTCTGTGGCAGGTTGACATCAAAACTAGGCTGACTATTGGGGAGGGCCAAGGGTTGACAGAATAGGACTCAGTCTCATCTCTGACCTTTCTCAACTGTGCAACCTTGTCAGTGAGATTCATTTGTCTGGGTCTCTAATTCTTCGTCTTCTTTCACATAGATTCAAAGGAACCTAATTCTGTCTGGGAGTGTGGCTCAGTGATGAAACACATGTTAAGCATTCAAGAAGCCCCACGTTAAACTCCAACCACAAATTGAGAAAAAGAAAAGAAAGAAAAAAATGTTATCAGCTGAGCTAACCTTTGCAGAGTATCTCAGGCCGTAAATTTGTCTGGTATCAAGTGGGTCTTGATATTTGACAGCCTTCTCTTTCAGGGGGCATCATCTGAGCCATACAGCCTCTCTCCCCAACATGTGCTTTCTCAGACTAGGCTTGGGAGAATGGGCTGCCTCAGGCCACACACCTGCAGAAGCAATCTAGAGTGACAGAGCAGAAGCTCCTCTCAGACCATCTCACACAAGTGAGCAAGAAGCCTGGTGAACTCAGAGGCCACAGGCCCAGACCTCTGCTGAGAGTCATAGAAAATAATCAAAATTATAGATCATGTTAATAAGAGGTCACTTTGGAACCCTGAGGACAGTTATAGTTGATTTAGGCTGGTGTGAGGATTGTAAAGAAAGTCTGCCTTTGGTCTTGAAATCCTAGCTTTCCTTGGGTAATTATCAAGAAATACAACAGTGCACAGAGTCCCGGCTCCACGTGACCTTCCTTGGCTGCAGACGCACATCTGGACCAATCAAAGCCAGTAACTACATTCAATAAAAGCTGATATAATGTAGTTTTTCTACTGATTAGAGGTCCTGTACCCCAGGAGGGCTATAACCACATTCTTTAGCACTGGGTACTATTTCAAAAGCCATTTTGCTTTACCCAAATCACATCTCTAAAAGTGGCAGTCCTAATTTCTGTACCCCTAGGCAACATAGCACATAACAAATAGCATTGGGTCCAATTCTTGCTCTCCCACATCTTAGTCATGTGACCAGTCTCTTCCTCTGAGAGTTGAGAATAATTATAGTGGGTGTTCCATAACAGAGAGGGAAATCACTTTCTAGTTGTGACATCCTTGATGGAGGGCCTGCCATGTACTAAGTGCCCAACAAAATGATGCCATGAGCGGTAGCTACTCATATGGGCATTATACAGATTCAAAATATCTAATGGAAGCAGCTCAAGGAAGGACAGCTTTGTTCTGGCTTGTAAGTTAAGATGACATGGTCCATCATGGTGGCTGAGGTGCCTCTATTCACAGCCATAGGAACTTACCAAAAAGTTTGTTATATGCTAACAACTAGAAAGCAGAGAACCAGGACCAGAAGCAATGGTACTCCACCACCACCAGCATTGTCTCTAGCCCTAAGTTGTTGCCACAGCCTTCCAAAACAATGCTACCGGCTGGACCTTTCAAAAAAGTGCCACCAGCTGGACCTTCCAAAACAGTGCCACCGGCTGGAAGTATTCAGGATGAATGAACATAGGGAAAACAGTCCACATTCAAACCATTGCTGAATCATGTTCCCAAATATTTCTATGTTGAAAATATTCCTTATTACCTTTAAACGGTAACTAAAATTGACAGTAATGGTAAGAAACAATGCAACAGGCCTGGTGTCATTTTAAGAAGAAACAGAGATGTTAGGGATACACATGTACTGAGAGGAAGCCACCTACAGGCAGTGTGGGAAGGAAGGTGAGGAACAAGTCAAAGAGAGGGGTCTTGAGAGAGACCTTATCAGGTCAAATTTCAACTACTGAGGCATCTCTAGGTCAGTTATAAGCCTTTTGAAGAGCCACAAAAATAAGCACAGCTCGCAGACTTGAAAGAGAAACAGGACAGGCCCAGGTGTCAGCTGTACTGCCCTTGATTCCCTTTCCAGCTGTTTCCACAAGAAGCGCTTCACCGGGAAAGGCAAGTGACTGACTTGGTCAAGCTGCCCACAAGTGGAGAGGACCCAGAGCAGATCCTTTTCTCAGTGCTGAAGGTCTCCATGCATGTAAAACAGTGTTGACTGAGTTTAACCTGGTTTCAAGAATAGCAATAAAATGGAAACCTATGTGTCTGCTGTCTACTCCAAAAATTATTATTAGCAGATGTTTCAGTGGTTAGGAGCACAGAGGACCAGGGTTCGGTTGCCAGCACCATCTGTCAGCTCAAAGCAACATGTAACTCCAGTTAATGGCTTCTTCAGGACTCCTTGAGTATTGTATGCACATGATGGTGCACAGGCAAAACATCCATATACAAAATAAAAATAAGTCTTAAAAACCCATATTATAGCAATTCCAAGCTGCCTGGGGGCTGAGCCAGGATCACACCCCATCCCTCACTGTTCCAAGGAAGTACTTAATGCACGCTTGGTATTAAGCACCCTCCCATCTCGTCTGAATTTCAACTAGAGTTGTTTACATGTCTACAGGCACCACTGTCAAGATATTTTCGGCCAGCCTCCTAAAACTCATTGTTAGCTCTGGCTGATAACATTCATTTTCCCTGCTCGGCTCCTCAGAACAAATATCATGATCTGCTATCAGTTCTGGGCTTCTGTTGCTCTTGTGATCATTCTCATACATGAACATGTATGCAGCAAACAAGTTATAACTTGGCTGGCTCCCTATACTCTGGAAGTGCATTTAATTCTGAACCTGTCAAGTAGATTGTGAGAGTCTGGGGCCTTTACTATCTCATTGTGTGTAAATTATAGTAGCCATATTGAATAAAATGCATTTGGGGAGGGACTGTACCCGGTTTCTTGTAGCCTGAAGTTTTGGGCCAGTGTGGCCCTGCAGTCTAGAGGAATCTTCTCACCTGCAGTCACGCAGGCACTTATAAAATAATCATTCAGAGACTTATATTAATTATAAACTGTTTGGCCTATGAGTCAATTCCATTACCGATTCTTACAGCTTAACCAGTTCTCAAAAATCTATGTATTGCCATGTTACTCATGGCTTTTCCTGTACTTACATCTTGCTCTCTGGGCAGCAGCATCTCTATGTGACTCCGCCCTCCTCTTCTTTATCTCTGCTTGGATTTCCCACCTGACTCTAAGTTGCCTTGCTGTAGGCCGAAACAGCTTCTTTACTAGCAAATGGTAACAAAGTATATTCTCAGCATACAGAAAGACATCCCACATCAGGTTCTTATTTGTTTCCGAATTTGGCTTACTTTTTATTTTATTTATTATTTCTTTAGTGGGATCTACCCTCATCTGCACTTAGCACCAGGGCATAAATAAGGAAAGCACTGCCTGCCTGCCTTCCTTCCTTCCTTCCCCTCAGTTCCTCTTTCTCTCTCTCCTGTTGTTTAGATGTGGTTTCTCCCTCAAGGTTGTATTAGAAGCTGTGTTTTCAATGTGCCAAAGTAAGGTGGTGGGGCCTGTAAGGGGTGGGGCCTAGGATGAGGTCATCAGATCACTGGGCATTTGCTCCCACAAAGTCTTAACATAATTCTCCAGGCACCCATCCTGTCTTGGTTTCCCATCTTACATGAGTTTCTGCCTGACTTCCTTTGATGATGAACAATGGTGTGGAGAAATGGTATAAGAAAAGAAAACCCTTTCCTCCCCAAGCTGCTTGAGGACATGGTGTTTATCACAGCAATAGAGACCCTAAGGCACCTAACAGTAACAGAAATGATGTAATCCAGTGGCATGTCTCTGACATTTAGCTTTGCTCAGCCATGCTGAAACTTCAAGGCACATGATAACTGACAACGATCCAGTGGACAAATGAATGAACCATTGAAGCTAAACTACTGTGTGGCTAGTGTGAGATGATGGTACCCAGCATACCTTCGTGTTTCTAAAAATTCAATCCTCTACCTCAGTTACATCTAAGCATTTAGATGTCTGGATTAAGTAAGCTAAGTAACTAATTCTTGATTGAAGTTTTCACTTTTAATTGATTTTTTTTGAGATTATGAAGACTGAAGATCCCTAAGGACTCAACAGAAGGGAAGTTGGGGTGGAGCATCCCCTTGGTAAACCATGAGTAGCCCGAGCTTGGATTGCCAATGGAATTCCAGTGTTCCCACAGCCATTGTTGGTTCACAGCAAAGAAATTATTTCAGTCTCCTATTCCAGATTCTCTCTTAATGAAATGCAGCTCAGACATTTTTCCAAGACCTTTATCCCATGGTTTTTCATTAATGAGACTTGTATTGTCCCAGGGGTTAAGTATATAATCTTCGCTTGGCTGTAAAGTCCAACTGGTGGCTAATTATGCTTTAATCTGTTTTATAAAATTTCCTAATAAAATATCTGATAGGTCAATATTTGTATTGTGTGGTATGCCACTAATACATGGTGGTACAAGTTCCTGACAGATATGAGTAAAAGTTTGCACACATCAATACTTAAGGCTCTAATGTCTCATAGATTTATAATCTACCAATTTCCACCATGCTCTGCATTTGGGGAACAACATTTCTTATTTAGCATATGTTTCAAATATTCACATTTGTATAGGTTCTAGTCACCTGGTGGAGATTAGCAATCGCTAAGTGTCTTATGTACAGATTGCCTAGAATTGCACCAATCAGATAGTTGAAAAACCTTGCTAAGCCAATTAGATTCTGTTTTTTAAATAGCAAATGCTTTTTCTCACCCAAGTTTATATATCAAATACAATTCCAAACTTCAAAAGCTTTACTCTCTACTCAACTCAATCCCAACATTTATCACTGCAGTATACTACTTTCTGTGTGTTATGCTTTCTGACCTCAGGAAGCAAAGATTTAAGTGCGTAATAAATAAGCCATCTTATTAAAGAGACTTTGATGTTTCATCTAAGTTTACATGCTAATTAAGATAAGATTGTTCTAACTCCCCAAAAAGGCTTTCCCCCCTCTTTGAGCAAGTAGACTGAAATACAACATAAAAGAATGTGAACACTTTGCTAAATGCACAGATTTAACCCTGCTGTTTTGCTCCTAATCATTATTAATTGCCTCCAGTGGCGGACATTAATTTCCCTATTGCGGCAACATGCATCTTGAGCTTGGGCATATCCTAATACATCAAATGGGACAGGTGATATAATTCAGCTGGTCACAGCTGGAAAGGAGACAGCCACCCACATGCAGGCAGTCTGTCAACCTTAGTTACACTGCAGACGCCACCAAAGCCTCAGAACCACGTCGCACATTCATCTCTGGGGATAACTTTACAAGAAGTATGGCCACTTGGTTCATCCTATTTAATCTGTTATTGTCTTAGTGACTAGAAGAATTCGACAGTTGGAACTTAAATTTCTCTATGTGTTTGCAGTCAGTGAAGGGAAAAGCAAAGACATACGGTAGAGCTCACTGCGCACATAAACTGGTAGGTTCTGGGTTCAGAGAGACTGCAGTATTTTAAAGGAGATGTCACTGAAGGATTTAGAGTGAGCAGGTAATATTTCCTGTGATGTGACTTCAGGGTCCTGCCCTGATCTTTGGGCCTTTGGGTAGCTCTTGACAAGTTACCCAGAGTGCCTCATGTTTACATGTAACTCTGGCTCCGAAACGGAAATATTAGCTTTGTTATCCTTGGAGATTAGCTAGCTCAGAGTGCCTCAGTATTGGCACAGCAGATAAGACAAGGATGGATGTTACAGCCTTGGCGTGTGAAAAGTGATACTATTGAGCAGGGTACAAGCTCAAAAGCTAAAGATGAAATTTTTATAGAGGTACAAGGTAACCGGATTAACAAGTGACCCAGGAATTTCACCACTGATTAGATATCCAAGAGATGGAAAACGTACCTCAAAAAATCTGCACACCTATCTTCATTACAGCAATATTCATGGTCATCAAGAAAGAGAAGCACCCTTGATGGATGAGCAGATAGAGTGTGCTGTATACATACCAAGGCATAATATTCAACCTCAAAAGAGAAAAAATTCTAATATGTTGCAATAGTCTACAAACTAGAAGACACCATTCTAAATAAATAAACCAGATATAATATCCTTCTATGTACATTAAGTACTTTGGGCCGGCAAAATTATAGAAATCAAAGGTAAATGGCACTGTCTGGGGCTGAGAGAAGAAAGAGCATAGACAGCTGTTTGAGGAATAGAAAGTTCTGACAAAGTGAAACAGTCACGGAGATTAGTTCAGCAGCAATGTGAATGACACAACACTACTGAACTGCATACTTACAACAGGTAAGTTGGTGTCATGCTTTGAATCTTTAAGTGTCCCCCACAGGCTTATGTTCTAAGTATTTGTCACCAGATTGGTGGCACAGCTTTTAAGAAGCTGTGGGAGTGCCGTGTGGTAGTAGTGCACACCTTTAATCCCAGCACTTGGCAATCGGATCTCAGTGAGTTCGAGGCCAGCATCTCTCTGCTTCCTGACCTACCATGATGTGAGAAGCCTGCTCTACATGTTCCAGCTGTCACAAGCAACTGAACCCATATGAGTCTCCCTTCCTTAAGTTATGTATGTCTGAGCTTACCAACCAAGGGCTCCTTCATTCTCTCTGAGTACTGGCCATCCTGAACAACCTCTGCCTACCTAAAAGCAAGGCAGGCACCCTGTGTGGTATCACTGGGACTTTCCCAGGTTCCAGTGACCCAAGATCCTCAGTCCAGGCCATTGTCCACCCAAACCACCCCATTCCCAGCCCTAAAAGGCCTAACTATGGCTTTCCTCAAATGTATTTCTCTGATTTTGCAGCTCTGCTCTAGATTTCCCTGTCCAGGCTCTCAGCTAAAATGACAACATGGTCCTGCATAATTAGAATTATAGCAAAATACATGGAAACTATAAACTAAGTTAATAATAAATTCAGTTAAACTTAAAAGACATCCTTAATGTATATTTCAAGCATGCCAAACTAAACTTAGACTCCTCAACCTTAGAATGGTACATCACACTTTCATAAATAATTGGATATGTGCACAATGATATATATAAAGTTACAGTCACTGAAATGTTCTACAATAGAAAACACATTGATAAAAATTATAGTACAGTAAACACTATGAAGCAAATCTTTACCTATTGACCTAACAAGATAGCTGTGGTATAAATTATATATATATATAATTTATAGAAGCCCCTGAGATGGCTGAGTGGGTAAAGGTGTCACCAAACGTTCAGTCCCCAGAATCCATTTGGTGGAGAAAGAGAACAGTGGTGCACTCCCTTCATACACAAATAAATTTATGAATGTAAAAATATCTTTAAATATTATTTAAAAGCTATATATATAATATATAGTTCTAATTTTTAAAATATTAGGCAAATAAATAAAATGTCTAGTGGGACATACTGTACAATCTTGACAATGAGTGGAAATGTGGTTGATATTTTCTTATATGTTTTTTCTTGGATATCTCTATTTGTGCTTTTTCTGAGATGACATATATTGGAATACTGAGCTATATTGGAATTCTGTTCGGATGTTACTTTTTCATAGTAACACTTTATAAAAGTCACCCAAAGCCTATAAGTGTTGTGACCAAGGACACAGAAAGAGATGGTGTCAACTTCAGGGATGTTGAGTCGATGCTCACCAGTGAGTACACACTCACACACGCTGCTGTGTGCCCAAGAACACAAGTGGTTCCATATCAGGGACCACTGCACCTTCCATACCACAGTGTTCAGGGTCTTCCTTCCATCATTACCGCCCTCACTGTCCAAACTCTGCCCCTTTGCTCAGATGGAGCCTCACAAGTGTTCCCATGTGTCTTCCTGAAGTTTCCCTGCCCCACCCTTCATCACAGTTAGGTGGGCTTGTTTCTCCTTCTATTCTAACAAGAAGATCTTTGGGGCTTGGGAGCATTTATAAAACCCTGACAGTGTCTACATCACTCCCATGGCTAGATGGACAAATGCATGATACATAAATGAATGAGGGATTGAATGAATGACACACCACTGAGCTCTCAGCAAGCAAACCAAGTCAGCCAAGGTGTATTTTGGTTATTTTCAAAGCGTCAAACTATAGCTTCAAAGCCTGTCCTGCCTTTACTTACCACGCAATCATTCCTTGAGCCTAGTGAGAATCTAACAAGGAGAACAATGGAGTTTGAGATGCTAATATCCATCTCAGTTCCATATTTTATGTAACATGAAATCTATTTTTACATCAGTAAAAACCAATTTTCATCTCTTATATTTACCTGGCACTAATGTTACATATATTGAAAAAGGGGTTCTGTATGTGTCACATCTGTTTTTTTTTTTTTTTTTTTTTTTTTTTTTTAGAGGAAAAGCTACAAGTAAGTCTCATTTTGTGTATTAGAGTTGTCTTTTGGTAAATAAATTTTTTACACATCAAATTCCAGCATGGGCATTATAGACACAATTCTAGTAAAATTTTCCAGAAGGATTCTGCAGAATAAACTGCATAATTTACGTAACCAGCCATTACTTGCACACATTGTAAATTTTACTATATTAGATTTTTCTCAAAGTAAGACATGTATTTTAGTCTACCATGCCTTCCGGTTACACACACACTTAATCTCTATGTGGAAATGGGTGTGAATCAAACGATCATAGAGAATCAAAATTTTAGGAGACAAACCCCGGACATAGAGTGACGATTGTCTCTGCTTACTCTCAGCTTGCTCTGGCAGGATTCAGCCCAAGGCACTGCTTTCTTCCAGGCCCAATACCACAGTTACTTATTCCTCTTATTCTGCTGAGGTCCTCAATTGCTGCCAGTCCTGGGCCCTTCCTGCAAATCTATGATTCCTGCTTCCAGCCAGAAGGTCTGTTTAGACTGTCTTTTCACTCCCGAGGAGGAGAGATCCACAGCAGGGCAGGCAATGAAGGGTTTCAGATGGCAGATAGACCCCAGTGTCGGCAGCACCGCCACAGACCTGAGCTTGCTGTCAGGGACATGTGTGACATTTTTGTTATCTAGGCAGAAAATGTTTAGGTTAAACTGCAAGTGTCGCTTGTCACTGAGTTCTCCACTGAGCCTGAGACAGGCATCCCCTATCAGTGAGAGCTATGGCAGGCTGAGATCCATCAAGCCTTGGTGTTTCCAGGGCAGCACTGTAGCCATCACCGCTGGACTCAGGACTCCCCTGAGCTTGTGAGACACAAAGACAGTCCCTAAAGACCCTGGTGGAGAAAAGAGCATGACAAAATGTCCTGCCACTTGAGAGTCACATTTGTTACAATGTGTCCTTGTGTTGTTAATGAAAAGAATTTAACTTGGGAATTAGACTGGTGTGCCATGCTGTTTCCAGTCTTGGAAGTACACTCACAAGGAGCTAATAAATAATCTATGAATGCTAATCTTTTCAAGTCATTTCAAAGGCATGAAGTCATCAGCCTCAATAATTGTAAATGCGGTGGCTCAAGCGCAACCCCATTAAAATGGAAAGGTGCAAAGTGATTAAAGACACGATGCTTTTGATAGAAGTCTTAAATTCAAATGTCACATCATTTGTTTTTAGCAAATGGAGTAATTACAATAATATTTTCTTCATTTTTAAGGTCAGATCTCTTAAATTCTACATGCTGGATTTAAATGCAGCCACAATCATTTTCTTTGCCATTATTAATTAAATGTGCGCTTTGCTTAAAGGTAACAGCCACTCATGTTTTCTCTGAAGGAGAAATAAATATTCCATTTGGCTAGCTACAAGGTTGGAAGGGGAAGTTATGACATTTCATTTCAGATAGTATTAATAAACTGAAATTACCTTTATTTCCCACCCCTGAACTCTAGTCTTACTGAGAAAACATAGTTTTGGTTTGAAGCAGAGATATTTTCCTGTATCAAACCTAGTGCAATCTAAAACATTTTTTTTTTTAATTAAATTTAAGAGTTCCTCACTGGTTGTATCAATGCTTTTTAAAGGTCTTGTAGCTTTACTACCCAAAGGTAAATTTAGAGATATTTCTGTCTTATGATATTTGAACAGACACTTTTTCAGGATATTTGGAACACACCTGGTAAGTTTCACATAGGGAACTATATAAGGCTTTTATCTTTTCAAGTGACCCTGGAACTTTAAATGAGCCAGGAAGGTGGGGCTGGTGGGAAGGGGGAGGAACTTTTCTCTGCACACTATAAATTAAAAAGGTTTGCCTGTGCCCCAGCTGTCAGGAGTTAAACTCCGGATGTCAGTCCGGTGCGGAAGTTAAGTGATGGTGCAGGAAGCAGTCAATCCATTTGTTTAGGGCGACTCGCTTGCTTTAGCCAGACCCCAAAACCTCCAGACGTACCATTCTTCTGTGCTGTCAAAATACTCGGGTTTTCTGAAAACAACGCCCCCACCTCCGCTGCCCACTCCCCCCCCCCCCCCCCCACGCGCACACTTGGTCTTTGTCCAGAATTCTACCAAAACAAAAGGATTAAGAGCAATTCAAAGAGCCAGGTAATACTGGCCAGATAGGAAAGCTCCCCCAGGACTCCAGCAAGTTAGACCCCCATCCATTTCTAACAAAGGATGCATCACGGGGTTCCTGAGGAGCAAGCAACTTGGAGAATGTCTATCTGCTGAGAGTCCAATCCTGTCCTACGGTGATTCTGGTGTGTCATCCTAGAGAGGGCATCGCTGGTGTTTTATGTTACTTATGGGCACATGGCGATGAGGGCTGGAGCAGAGGACAGAAAGCGAATTGTTTAATTGTCGAGGACAAGCAGCTTGTAACAGACCCTGCAGTTCTGCATTCCAGTTCTGCTTATTTCACCTCGGTAACCCTGGACCTTTGAACCTACAATAAATATGTCTTCTCCAAAACTCAGTCAGCATCCTCTCCTGTAAAATGACCCGGCACCATTTCCTTTACAATACAGCTATGAGAATTAAAGGAAAGGACAGACATAAAACACGGCAACAATTGCTAGGACTGTCCGCGATGCTCTGCAGGGCTGAAGGGGCTCTGAAGGCTCTGTGATTTTTGCCCCACCTCCCCGCGAATCTCACACACATCCTCCTGCTCACTCTGGCTGGCTCAGAGTGGGATTGCGGAAGCCCTGTTTATTGAACCCAGAGCTCATTGGCTTGGAGAGAGAGAGGATTTTGAACCAGCAGTGGCTACTCTGTCCTAAGCAGCAGTTTAGGCCGGGAACTGACAACCAGGAGAAAGGCAGAGACTGGCAGTATCAGGAGAAGTGGTGTGGATTGGTGACACAGGGGTGCAATCGGATGGCCTTGGCTTTGGGACACCGGGGCTGAAAGAAGAGGAGGCTGTGAGGGGCATTAGGTTAAGGAATGAGGTAGATGAGAGCTAGTCCTCTGTTTGGTCTGAGCATGATGACCCTGGTGACAGGTTTGTTTGTTTTTTCTTTTTCTTTTTCCAAAGACTTTAAGGTTGTGTTGTCTTCATGGCTTGCAATGACTTGAACTGCCCATTTGCAGGACATTTATTGTCTGCGTGTAGCCACATGACTAAATTCTACATGTGTAAGGATGCCATATAAGCAGCTGAGAATTACTCAACACTTTGTGCTGGGTGTTGAACTCAATCCTCAGAAGTAGACTCTGTGGCTGTGTCCACTCATGGATAAGGACACTGAGTCACTAAGGGACCAGTGCAGGACAGTGGGGATGAGCATCTATATAACCAGGCTGGCCTTGAACTCCCATCAGACCCTCCAGTCTCTCCCTCCTGGTCTTATGCAGTACTAGGATGGACTCACTTAGCTACATCCTCAAGTCAGAAGTGGGGTTTGAACCTTGGTCTAGAGACCTGGCTCTCAAGCCCTGGGAGGGGTATTGATCAGCACAATGCCCAGACTGCTCCCTTCTTAGAACAAACTTTCTTCAAAACATAAGGCAAAGGAGAAATGGGGTAATGTTGTCTAGGGGTTCAGAGAAGCAACTTTGGTAATACAGCAGAGATCCTTGCCACTGACTACAAGCTTGTATAAAAGCAAACACATCAAAAAGTGCTAAATATCTTAAAATAGCTTATGTATATTAGAAAAAAGACCACAGGCCTGCAAGAATAAACACCAAACTACTGTATCTCCAGGAGATGGCTGGCTGTGGGGGAGTGAGACTTCTGAAGAATAAATTGTATAAAAGGGAATTGTTTTTATATATTTTCTCTATGTCAATTTCTATATTGCACAAATATTTTATTATTTTTTACTACTGTGTATTGAACCTAACCAGTGAGCTATAATTCAAGCTCTTTTTTTTTGTCTTTCATTTTTTTTTTAATTAAAGATAGGGTCTCCCTAAGTTTCATGTGTAGCTCAGGTTGCCCTCAAACTTGGGATCATATTGCCTCAGACTCCCAAATAGCTGAGCTTATAGGTCTATTTCATGGTGCATGGTTATTTGACTCTTTTGCAATAATAAGTGTGTGTTAATCTTTTAAAATTTAAAAATGAGGTTTAAACATATATAGAAACAGAAAGTTCTGATTCTTAAGTCCTGGTAGTATTCTGAAGAAAAGTGAATAATTCTAGTGCAACTAATAGTTGCTAAATCTCTCTCTCTCTCTCTCTCTCTCTCTCTCTCTCTCTCTCTCTCTCTGTGTGTGTGTGTGTGTGTGTGTGTGTGTGTGTGCTCATGTGCATATACAATTACATGGAGGCATCTTAGAAAGCTACAGGATACAGCAGGGTGTAACAGGTCATTTAATTATTTCTCCTTTTATTTCAGGCTTAACCTCATGAAAGCTTCAAAGATTTCTAGGGGTAAATCTGAAAATTATAAAAAGTGTAGAAAAAATGAAAGCAAAGCCTCTAATCATAAAAGATCCTATTAAAGCAGCCAGAATTCCATGTCTGCTGGGTGCCAAGTCCCTGGTGGTGGTCAACGCCCCACACCAAAACAGCCAGCTGGGCACACCAAGGGATGCCAAAGTCTCAACTCTAATACTCATCAGCAACATGTTGGTCTTCTCATACCAGTTAGTAAGATATGAAAAATGCAGAGTGATGCACAATGGCCTCAGTTTACCCTTTCTGTGCTACCTAGCCTTTCACCCTGAACTGTCCAGATGGATGGAAAAAGATTACCTCTCTTTAGCCTCCACAGAGGAGGAAACCCTGACATTTGCTACAGAGGGGAACCATGGCCAGCCTGGTGGTGAAAGACATGTGGGCACTGGGACAAGTACCACATGACATCACTCATGTGGGATCTCAAAGGTTGACTTTATAGAAACAGAGGATATAGTGGCCTGTACTTGAGGCAGCAGCCCTGGTAGAGGAGGCGGGGGAGCGGGGAAGGGGGTGTTATACAAAGAATTCATAATTTCAAACAGGAAGAACAAGGTCCTGAGAGCTATTGATCTCCACAGTAACTATGGTTAGTAACAATCTATTATTCTTGAAATCTGCTGAGAGTCGACTTTAACATTTTAAATTATGACAAAAATTATAGGTATGTAAAGCAATGCACCTGCTAATTAGCTCAGTATAGTCATTTCAGAAAGAATACAAATTGTCAAATAAATTGTAAATAATAAATATATAACTTTTGAATGTCAATCAAAGTAAGAGGTTTTTACTTATGGACTGTTTGCGTATGTGTGTGTATGTGTGTTCTTGTGTGAGGCACACAGGTGTGTCTGGGTGTGCATGTGTGTGTGTGTTCTTGTGTGAGGCATTCAGGTATGTCTGGGTGTGCATGTGTGTATGTTCTTGTGTGAGGCACACAGGTATGTCTGGGTGTGCATTTGTGTGTGTCTGTTCTTATATGAGGCAGGTGTGTCTGGCTGTGCATGCATGAGTGTGTTCATTTGTGTGGAGCAAATTCTTTTCAGGCATCCTTTTCAACCTGCTTCCACTTTACATATTGAGGCAGTGTCTTTCACTGGGCTTTTCTCTCTACCTAACCAGCTTGCCCCTACAGATCCCCTGCCTCTGCCTTCCAAGTGCTGCCAGCAAGGTGGGTCACCCATCAGCACTTCCTCAGGTACTGGGAATGAAAACTCCAGTCCTAACATTCACCGAAACACTTCACCTGCAGAACTAGTCTGTTTAGTCGTTAACATATATAGAACTAGGAAGACAGCTTTCACAAGGCTCTCAGTTTGATCCAAGGCACTGGGGCAGGGGAGATCTAGATGTAAGTGATAAGTGACAGTTATCTGAGACTGTAGCACAGTCTTGACAGAGCCAGTGACACACATGTACAACCCATTCACAGTCAGGAGAGAGCCCTGCCTAGGCCCTCCAATCTTGTCCTCAGCAACACTGATGCATTCGAGTCTCGCTGTCCCTGGACAATCACAGAAATGAATGTCTTAGGCCTCTCATGCACCCCTGATGTCACATCGGTCCTCAGACTTGCCAGTCTTCCTCTCCAGGACCAGTAATCACAAATGACCATCTCTCCCATTTGCCCTGCTCAAGGAAAGCAAGGCTTCTGACAGAAGCTTGAGACTCAGATGAGTTCCTAAAAGGATCTCATAACACTGTTGGGGAAGTTCGCAAATGCCAAGCATAAAGCAAAGTGTGTGTGTCTGAAGATGCTTGGTCCACAGTTGACACACATATGCTATGCAAATTGATAAGTGAAGGCATGAGCATGAGAGGAAAACACTCACTTGATACATGCAAGAGAGTTTGCTGTTAAGGTGACCATTTAGGAGTCTAAGAAAAATGGCCACTGCCCTGGGCTTCTCAGAGAGTTAGAACTCCAGTCCCATGAGTAAATATGTGAATTTGTAACATAGCTGGGCCTCCACAGTGGAAACCTGCTTCAATATCTGAGCAATGGGAACAATAAAAGGACTGCCTGAGAGCATGGTGGTGACGTTTTGAAGATTAATGTGATAAGGTGGCTAAACTAACCATGGTAATTATTCAATAAATGTTAGCTGGTACTGCTGTAGACTGTGACAACGCAGTGATAAAGGTACCTCATGACCTTAAAAGAATATTTTCTGGAGCCACTGTACATGCTACATAAATGTTAATTGTTATTGTTATTGCAATTTTTAGTTCAGCCCATGTAGCAATTTATCACTACAGCTGAAAGAAACTGCCAGGGCTGATCCTTGGTGGTAAGGATTTGCTGTCCCTTTGGTTTTGCTTCTGGAGACAAGGAGGGGGTTACTGAACGTGATGGCATGGTCAAACCTGATGTCCCTGGTGTTGGCCTTCTCTAAAGGCTCCTTACCTAGTTCTGATTGCACGGAGGGCATTTCTCGCAACAAATGCAATGTCCCCTCTGTGGAGGAATTGCCAGCATTCTTCCTGCTTAGTCCTGAGTACTTTGCAGTGTAGCTCAGCTTCAGGACTTCTGGCCTGGGATGAAAGGACAGGAGGGTCGGTCGATCATAGGGGGATTTAGCACTAGGCAGGTTTTCCCATCAGCCATTTTTACAATGCCGTTCTTAACAGTGCCTTTCTGATGGAGCTATTCTTTCTGTTTCATGGTTTGGAGGCATGCACAGTAGCGGTTTTATCCTGAAAGATGATGGCTGTAAACCTGGACAGCAGCTGTGAGTCTTCAGTGGATGCTGTGCACAGTTTATATCCCTCCCATGCACTATTCAGTCCAGGACAGCTCCACCCTGGCAGCAATTCCTGGCTGGATTTGAAGGGTGGTAGTTGATGGCCTGAGGGAGCTCTGGGCAAGGCTGGCAGTTTCTGTTCCCCAGACTTCAGCAGCTGCTTTGCCATTGTGAAGAAGCAATTTCTCTCTGCTTCCTCAGGCCCAAGCTGCATAGGTTCGAATCCCGGGTCTCTGCTTACCACTTCCCAACCCCTAGGTCTTGTCTCTCCTCATCACTAAGGATATGAGATAGCATGAGGATAAAAACTCTCCTGAGATGCTCATGGAGATTAAATGAGGTGCTATGTGGGATGAACCTGAACCTGTGCAGCAACCACATATTAAACAGCTTGGGGTCTACCCTCTTCCTATGTATGGAGTAAGCCGGAGTAACCTGAGTACCTGTTTCATGCCACATCCCATGCCAGTCACTTATCTTGTTGAGTCATCAGAGTTCTGCAGGACGCGTATTATCATCTACAGTAAGAGAGGTAAGGTTTGAGGGCTTAAATCCATTTGTCCCAGGTCCACAGTGTTGGATGTAGAACTGGTGTTTTAACATGGGAGATATGACTTCCAGGTCTGGTTCTCCCTATAACACTTACCATACAGGGCCTGTGTAAATTATACCTATCAGGGGTCTGTGAACAGTGATAGCTCTGCTACAGGCCACGTCCCAGGAACACCACAGGAGGGGTTGCTCCAAGCTTTGTGGTTCCTGGCCATTTGTCATACAGGATGTGAGGTAAAGTGTATTTATGTTACCAGTCTGGCTTATCTGCTATGAGGCAAAGCCTTCCTGGCTCACATCTGTGGGTTCATGACTTGGCACAGTTCTAGCAGCCACAGCAAAACCACTGGCTATGCCCAGACACCACCCAGGCCAAGAGCATGAGAGGAAATAGGGGTTGGGGGCACCCCACCTTCAGGTGAGGGTTGGTCATCCCTGGCTTCCCACCTGGTCCTATCTAATAGAAGCAGCCCTCCTCATTTGGTTGGCTCCCCCATTAATTCAAAAACTGAAAAACTGAAATAAAATGGATATTGCTTCTTTCACAGCTAATTCACTACCAAGTGCAAATGAAGGCTCTTGGAATAGTCACCCATCTGTCCCTTCCTATCCATTGTGGTCAGTGGTGGCTGGGGCCACCTGGCAGCCATCTCTCCATCTCTATCCTGTATCTCGATTCCACTAGGGAACTGTCCTTTTCCAATCTTAGCTCCTGAGCTTTGGGCAGACTTCCTACCTCTGAGGCAAAGAGATACAGCTGTGGCAAGCCCATCAGAGCGTCACACTGACCACAGGACTGCTTCCGGAACAAGCCATTGATCCACCGAGATGGGAAGAGCCTTCTTCTCTAGGACTTCTCAAAAATCATTTTCTAGTTACTTACCATTGAGAGAGGAAATGGAGAAGGTTTGTTTCATTGTGTTTCTGTACCTCCTGGCTACAGGTCTCTACTCTGAGAAGCAAGAGTCTGTGACACAGTCCAAACCCCTCTGTGTTGTTTCTATACCTGAACAATAGGAAATAACATTTCAATTAGTTCTTACTATGGGTGTAGCTATAATTATTTTTTTAAAGATTTGTTTATTATGTATACACTGTTCTGCCTGCATGCCAGAAGAGGGCACCAGATCTCATTGTAGATGGTTGTGAGCCACCATGTGGTTGCTAGGAATTGAACTAGGGACCTCTGGAAAAGCAGCCATTGCTCTCAACCTTTGAGTCATCTCTCCAGCCTCTTAATTATACTTATTAATTGATAACTTTATAATAATAAATCTCATGTTTTACATCACATAACCCTTCATATTTAATAAGGTAAGATATAACTCATACTTCCTATCAGTAGCCAGTGAAGAAGTCAGGCTTGGATGTGCTGCAGTAGGAAGGGACCAGATGCCCACAGACCTCATTTCCTTTCTTTCCTGGGTTCACAGCTAAATTAAATTTTCCTACAGCCCCTTGAAGTTAGGTTTGGCCATGTGACAGAAGCTTAGCCTTTGGAATACAGCTAAGCCTGGTAAATGAAAATACCTCCTTGGCTAAAGAGACTCTGAGATCCCTAGGAAGAGATGAAGAAGAGTCAAGACAGGGGATCCCAGGATCCCTAACCCACTGTAGGATGCAGACCCATGTGTGTTACTGGACTGTAGCAGAGATGTAACAGAGAAACTGCATGTTATACTCTTAGACTGAGTAGTATGCAAGGCCTGGGTTCTGTTAGCCTGTGAGATCTGATTGCTGAATTTGGAGGATGCTGCAAACACTCTTGTTGTAAAACACACTCATTATGATATTTTTAAAAAAGTATTCATGATCTAGAACTCATATCATTCCAATGATTTTATTGAATTTTACTATTAAGTACTTAAGGTCACATTCAAGGAACTATGGTGTATTATGGACATTAACAAACATTTCTTTCCAACTTTGCATTCAGTAACACCATACTGATATCTTGAAGTCAATAATTGTGGCATCGTTTATAGCATGGAAAATGGCAAGCACTGCCAACCAAGCTCCTCTCCACAGAACAGGTTAGATATGTGCCAGCCAGCACATCAATTTAAGATGAACCTGATATGAAAGCGAATGCGCTCCAATATACTGACTCTAGGGGAAGAAAACATAATGAACTAAATTCACCTGGTTAAATGTGCCTGGGTCTGAAGGAAAGGTGGCCTATGTTCCCCAGTAGCAGCCAGAGCCCTGGCAGTCAGCTAGTCATGCTGCAGCTCAGCAAGCCCGAATGTGACTTGACATATTTGAGGTCCTTGCTAATTTTCAGAACGTGAGATTACCGCCACAGAGGCACAGCAAGTTGATATCTCCTGCTTCCCATGGTTTAGATGATGAGTAGGGGAGAATGGTGACGACTGAGTTTCCACCTACAGCCCTGCCCTAAATTAAAGGAGGGGATTTCTCCACATTTTGACTCCTGACGATCAGCATGTCTTTTTGGTCCTGGTCTCTGAACTGGACCTAATGCAGAGAACAGAGAAACCAAGAAGGTTGGAAGTCTGTGGCCAAGGCGAACTCCGGGCTGCAGGTGTGAGGCCAGCAGGACTTTGGCCAGAGCCTGATTCATAGTGTTTGGAATACTCTAGGTTTGCACATGGCAAAACGATCCAAATAATTATCTTTTGTGGAAGCCATAATATTTCACTTAGAGGAAGGCTGTGGGATCCTTGGGCAGCTCGGCCCTCCTCTACAGGATATAAACTGCCAAAGTAGACCCCAGAGTGCAGGGCCATTTGCGAGAGACATCACACAATTCACGGGATGTTTCGTTGCAGACACCGAATGAACTAATTCTGCTAATAGAGTGTTTGATTTAATGGCACATTAAAGGGGAAAGGGGAACGCAGAACACATCCTTCAGCTCCGTGGCTGATGGGTTACTGAAGATATCATAAGCGAGGGAGCCAAATTCTCTCCTGCCTCTCTCGCCCCAGCAGAGGCCGGTCATTTTGCAAGACAGGTTTGGCTCAGGGACCTGGAAAAGAATCCTAAATTCCCCGGGTTCTGCACGGAGATTCAGATGCCGTGGAAGTCACTCGGTCCACATAACCCTGCCCTATTTGTGACACAATGAATCATCAAAACTTGCCACATCATCCCAAAATAGAAATAAATCCAAAGAATCGGGGCCACTGAGGGATGCTGCTTCTCTTCTGAGTTATTTGGTTTTAGTCTGCTACCCTTTGGTTCTTCCTGACATTTCTAAGGCTTCTGATGTGTTGGGCTCTGCTCCAGGTTGTTTACACGTATGCCTCGGTTCATTCCTATCCCGTGGCACCTGCTGTTGCCATCTTAACTGTTTGGGTGAAGAATCTGATGCATGGAGAGGCGAACCAAAGTGATAAAGGCTGCCACTCAGGGCACTGTGGAGATCTCAGTTCAGATCCCTCTGACCCCAGAGACAGAGCCTTAAAGACCCTTTTAAAGTGTTGCTCTGTGCTGCAAAATTTACTGCACATCATCACTCAAATAAATAAATAAATACAAATTTAAAATATATCACTGCACATCATCACTCAAAAAAAAATTCCCAAATTAGAACCACAGATAGATGGGTAGATACCTCAATTTTTCCATTTCTAGAGCTTGCTTGCCTAAGATAACCCAATGTGAATTTTATGGCTTTTTTTTTTTTTTTTAATCAAGAGAACTTTGCTGTCCATCTTTTCTTCCACAAGATCTAGGTCTCAGCACTAATGGAAAGAAATAGAAACTCTTGCTATCAGGCAGTTGGTTTGTTCTGTAACTGTTCAGGACTCTCAATCCCCACTCCTGACCACCCTTTTTAGCTGTAAGGTTGAAACTGTAGTCTTATCTGGGTAGTCCCCTCAGAAGACATGCCTTCAGACATGACTTCCATGGTGTGGCCCACCACATCCATCCTGAATTGTCAGGTCCAGATCACCTCTCGCTGTGCAGCCCACACCTTTGGCCTGGAATGCACACACAGCCTGTTGTTGTTCCTGACAGACTCCTCAGGACTTTGCATAGCTTTCCCTTCCCATCCTGTGAAGCTGACACTCATAAACTTCGATATGTTACAGTCAGCTCAGTGTCAGCCAGTTTCCACCTCCTTGCTATGTATAGGCTGGGGATTACTTCTCCCTGAGTTTACTTCTATTGTGGTACTTGTCACACCCTGGACCATGAAGACAAGGATAAAAGTTTCTATACCTTCTTATCTTCAGTACTTGATACAGAGACTCACTCGGGATATAGAATCACCCAGAACATCTAATTTAGTTGGTCACTGGTGGAGTAGGGATGAAGGCCTCTGACCAGTCAACACTTGCAGGCCAGATGATTGAACATATGGGTAGCCATAGGGTGAATGAACACACTGGTGCATACTGCATCAGCTTCTACCAGTGGCCACCACTGCAGAACATACGTATCTCACTTTGTCCTAAAGAGCTCAGAAGTTGTTCAACGAGTGTCTTAGTCATGCACCGCCACAGAAAGCTGGGAATTCCAACAGACTGTTTGTTAACTCCTGTCTGACACTAGGACCATAGCAGAACTCCTACTTTTGTCCAGTATCCACAAGAAAAATTGTGACTTCTCCCACAAGAACAAACCTGGAGATGATTGTAATCCCACCTGCAAATGATGTTCCCACAAGAGTCAAAATGGATGCTTCATCTCAGCATCCCTTTTAGCTAGTAATTCTAGAATCCTTAGTGGCAGGAAGGGTTGATAGCACTGCCCAATGACCACAGTATCATTGCCATGTGCTAAAGAGCTCATTGGCTATAGCAGATCACAAATGTCCCTCAAGGCCTATGTGTAAGAAGGTTGATTCCCAGCTTGGAGATATTGTGTAATAATGACATGACCAGCTTTAAGAGGCATGGCCTGGAGGAATATCTTTGAGTCATTGAGGGTATACCTTCAAAGGAGACCCTAGCCAGTTCCTCCTTAATTCTCTTTTGTTCCCACCCATGAAACTAAAAAGCTTCCTCTAATATGATCTCACTGGAGGGTGCTGTCTCATCATTGACTCTAAACAACAGAACCAGTCACTTGGGTACTAGAACCTCTGATACTGTGATCTAAAATAAACCTTCTCTATAAGTTGGTTCTTCCTCTGCTGTTTTGGTATCATAATAGAAAGCTGACTGATGATAGTCTGACATAGGCTGTGTCTGAAAAGCTTCCAGAGCTCTGACCAGGCCTGAGAGGCCAATCCAATCTCATCCTTCAATTATTAAGATCTTCAGAAATGACAAAGTGGAAGAAGGAGAGAGAGAGAAAGAGAAGACCTTTTGTCCTTATTTGGAGGAGCAAAAAGCCAGAAGTCCTATAGAGTTTAGCCTGAGAAGCCCAATCTCACATGCTATAAAATAGTTGGAGATCTCTTGCATTTGAAAAATCGCAGCTGCATGTTCTGCCTTCCAGCACCAGGCAGGAGAAATGAGACAAATAAGCTCTGAAAATAAATCTGATTCTCTGGGCTCCAGATAGCCGACAAGTGTTCGTCCATCTGCCGCGAGCACTCACACTGTGAAGTCATTGATTTGGTAATACTCTCGCATAATTGATTGAGGACCAGGCTGGCTTCTTGCCTCCATGTTTGCTGTCTGATATCTTCCCAGAATCACTTGCTTCCCTTTGTGTGCAGTAAAGAAAGGATTTTTCCAATGGCTTCTAAGGAACTCACACACACACACACACACACACACACACACACACACCATTGGTTCTCTCTGCAGTCAGCACAGTGTTTGAGCTCTTGACTAACAGTGATTATTAATTGTGTGCTTTATTCCATAAAATATTTCTCTCCATCTCTACAATACTGTAAACATCATCCCCACCCTAGTTGTCCCATTGGATCAGCCACAGGGTCTTGACATGCCTGAAGTCTGTCCGCGAGAAGATTGAAGCTGGCAGCAGCCATGTCCTGACATAGAACACTGATAAGTGCAGAACTGTCATATGAGATATTAGCCCAGGGAATAATACTGATCCTTCTCCTCTTCGCAGCCACAACAAGCCGTCCGCCTCTCTGCTACTGTGACATTCAGATGTCACCACCATTTCATTAAGTAGAATCAAAACAGCTGTGAGGATTGCTGTTTGGTTTTATAGCACAAAGTAATCATAACTTACTCTACAAATCAGCAAACACAGGCGGCTGCACTGAGGAGGCCATAAAAAAGGTAACTGACAGATGTAAGGCTGGTGGTACTGGTGAAAGATAGAGCCCCTGACTCACCAAAAGTGAGGCAGGAGCACCTGATCATGAGGTAATTTACGATTGGCTATTAATCAAAGATCCACCATGAGACGAATTAAATTCAGTGTCTCGTAAACACATACCTGTAGGGAGTAAGTGAAATCCCAAGTCAATGTGTGCTGTTGGTATGGACATGACCATGTTAAGAACCCCAATGCCTTAGCCCATAGGAATGGCAAAGCCTTCCGTGGACAAGGCTCAGGCAAAAGTTTCCTGTGTCTGAATTCAAAGTTTGACAATATACTCAGAAAACAGCAACACAGCTTCCTCACCCTGGATGTTTACATCCTGAAGACCACTCCTCTACGGAGATGGCTCTTACAGAGATGAGCTACAACTGCTTCTTATTCAGCTGTATACCGTAAAGCCTGCCTCCATGTTTATCTGTATGTAGTAATGCTGCCTGCTTGTTCAGCTGTACGCAACAACCCCACTTCTGTTGCATAAGATAAACATGCTGAACTTCCAAGGTGCTATGGATTTTTTGTCTGAGAGCCCAGACTATCTGATCTCAGCCTTTCTGAGTCCATGTATCTATAATTTCTTTACTTCCTCATTGACTCTAGTCATGTGAGAATGAGACACGTACCTAAATAATAAGATATAGTTAAGCCTAAGATGAAACAAAGCTCCTGGCCATTTCTACTGTTGGTGCTTAGAAGACACAGTACTTCCCACAAGCCCTCACCCATATCCTGTCTGCACTCCTGGTCCTCAGCACTGACCCATTGAATTCTCCCTGCCCCATATACACACAAGTATAGCCAGCTTCCTGGGAAGGACTAGGGCAGTGTAGCTTAATGGGTAAGCCACTGTCTTCCGAGGGAAACGGAGCTGGCTCTGCATCCTGCCTGAGTCACTTTTTAACTGTACCACTAGGAGAGCCATCCATCCACTCCATAGCTTACTTGTCTGTACAGTGGCCTTCATGGAGCAACAGATGCTACCTTTATGGCTCCTAGCTCCATCCTTTGCCTTGGGGTTTAGGCAGCCAGTCCTTGCAATGTCTTCCCCTGCCAGATTTCCTGTAGCACAGACATAAAGCCTGTCACAGTCATTGAGGTTGGGAAGTGATCTGTAAATGTTGTATTGGTGTATAGCTACCCAGGCTTTCTTCCTCCGGGGATGAAGCAATCCTATGGAACCCATTTCTGTCACTCCCAGGTTTCCACAGCTGGAAGAGGCTGTAGCCAGTTACCATGGCAATCTGTTTAACAAGTTATGTGTGTGGTGGTGCACCTTTGGGAAGTAAAAGCACAAGACTGGCAGTTTGAGACCAGCCTCAGTTACACAGCAAGTCTGAGGCTAGCCTGGACTACCAGACCTCCCAAAAAGCAACAACAATCCCAGGAGGTACTCTATCAGCCATCTCCTTTCTTTATCTTCTTCACTTACCTGTGACTTCCTGAAACCACCTCACCCCGAGTGACACTTGTAGTTTATGTATACTACACTCTGACCAAGTGAACCACTTGTGTCCTTCAGGGTCACAACCTCACATCCCCAAAGACAACCCAGCAAATGTCTTCATCAAAAACATTTTCTTCTTGACTTCCAGACGATAATTGGAAATATTTTCATAAAGGAAAAAAATTGTCAGTAAATAAGTTTCACTCGTGTATCCTTGTAAGGACTTTCAAGAATTTCAGTGCTCAAAAAATGAGCAAATACACATTGAAGGCTTGGAGTTCCGTGGTAATGAGATTCCTTGAGTATTAGTGGTTATTAGTGGGAAAGTCGAGAGCTTGTTAGCACAGTAAGTCGGAGCAAAGGTGTTAATGAAAGTGCTGTTCGTATTTATTTCTCATCAAGGCTAAATGAAGCTGGGAAGAACAGTTAGATCCAGGTCCTCTTTAGGGAAGAAAACCAAGTTTGAGCTCATAAACTCTTACTAGTGAGACAGTAGCCTAAGAATGACAACAGTCTTGTTTTGAATCCTGTTATTCCAAGTCTGGCTTTGGGGTCAGGTTGCTGTATAAAGCATATCCATGTGGCTCCCAGATGCCACACAGAGCCTCATGATGTGGCGGTAGATCTCTGCGCAGACTGCCATTTTCTAGATGCCATTTTTAGGAAGGCTAATTGCTAGATGTGTCTCAGGGTAGCATTTGCTTCAAATCCCCCCCACCCTGACACACACACACATCATCATCATCATCATCATCATCAGTTCAAAGTCAGACCCATTTCAAGGCTGATGGGCCAGGCCATCCTTGGGGAGAACTCATGATCCCTTTTCTTTTCAATTGAGGGGATTAGGAAGGCTGGGGAGACAGCATCTGATTGAAACCAATGAAGCTGGTATAAAGCTTAAAGGATGTTGACAAGCATGCGCTGAGATGTCGTAGGATTCTCCTTCCTCTGGTGCCCTAGGCAGTCATAACTTGCCCCTGGAACAGAGCACTTCAGAAACTTGCCTCTTTCTGGTGGCCATCTGGCGTCATACCCAAGCCCTTCATAGTGAAAGGTATTTATACTTAAATGCACATTTTGATGAAGTCTATAGAAACCCCCTCCCTCCAGTTTCTTTGGAGACTCACCAAACAGAGACCTCAGGCTGGCTGCTTCCTGCCTACTTCGTTTTCCCACTCAATCCATTTTCACTGAGCAGGAGACACAAGCAGTGAAGCCAATATAGTTTTATTGGATCCAATGTACTGCCACTAAAACAAATATATGTACACTCAGGCCAATACACTTTTATTAAAACAAATAGAATTTAATTCAAAGCAGCATTCAATACGTTTTCTCCAAGCAATGAAATTAAGCTTTACCAGTACTTCTGCTCAATATGTTTCCCAATCAAATCTATTTGAGCAAAGTGAAATATATTTATCATAGATAACACATTTTTATTAAAAACAAATTCACTGAAACCAAGTTTTCCTTTGAACTGATAGATAGAAATTCTAGCCAATTGTACAATTAGATCATAGAAACAGATGTATTTTTACTTTAGCAAAAAGCATTTCTATTTAGGGCCACTTTAAAACATACTAATGAATAATAAAAGTCACTGTGACATGTCTTAAGTGAAGTATTTCCCCAAAAGTATGTCCTTTGGAATTAAAGATATAGATCTACCATCTAGGGGGAAAGCCTTTAAGTCCTTAAGAGGAAAAGGGATAGCTTTGAAATAGGATTATAATAAATTCAGATGTTTACTAAGTATTCTACCTGTGTGTGCTTAAGAGGAAAATTTCAGAGTGTATGCAAATTCATTAAGACATGTTTGGGGATATTTCTCAGTCGAGTGTGCTATCATACTATGCTATTGAGAACAATCTTCCTTATCAGAGTTTTAAGAAGTGTTATCCAGGGCTAGGGTTGCCTGGCTTGAACGATGCTTTGGATTCAATTTACAACACCTGCTAAACTGGGCACAGTAGTACACACCTGTAGCTCAGCATTGAGGAGATGAAGGAAGGAGAGTCAGAAGCTCTGGGTCATCCTCAGGTGAGTCTGAGGCCAGCAGAGGCTGAAGGAAGCTTTCTCAGGGTGTCTTTCACTTTCTAATCTCTATTATATATTATAATATATGTTGTGTATATTACCCATTCCCACATAGTTAATCTGAATTAACTAGGGATTGTAATGTAAAGCCAAGCCTGGATGCAGTGGAAAGTGAGGAGGTTGTGTGGCCATTGGAGAGAATTTCAATCTTAGTGCCTAAATTATAAAACAATTCAACTATTCCAAAGGGCAGAGAGAGCAAGCTCCCAATGCCACCCACACTTTGGGAAGCAGTGAACTCAATTCAAACAACTGAGTCTACAAATATGTACCACCTCTCTGCAGACCCTTGGTGAGAAAAACACATCTAGAGAAATGTTGCCTACTCTCTACCTTGCTCCACAATAACCCCAATGCTCTGTACCCTATTTCCAGCTTACCCTGGGGCTGCAGAACCTAAGGACAGAAACAAAGAACTCTACTCATTTTGCTAAGCATACCAGAAAATGTTCTTTAAAAATGGTGAGTCCCTGGAACCACTTCCCCCACACCTAGAAAAATCCACAGATAGATTATGCATCCAGATAATTAGGCAACTGGCTTCCTACGTCTGCTGGCTTCAAATGGGCCAGACTCCCTCTCAAACACAGTGGGTCATAGAGGAAGCCTAGGTATTGGTTATTTTAAAAGGTCAGACATTAGAAACCCAAATAATTAGCACCCAGTGGTTTAAGTGCAATAACATCTTGTCAATGCATTCTATAGTATTGCCATCAACTCAACATAACTAGTTGTTTCAGGAAAGGAAAAGGGTTCCAGTGTGTAAAATCTAATCACCAAGGCAGAAGAGACCATGAGACCAAGGAGAGAGGCAGACTAAGCCAAGATAGTATGAATATAATTTATTGAGGACTCCTAAACAAAAATGTGTGCTAGCAAGCTTCAAGATCTCTGCATTCCAAGTCCCAGGGAGATGTTTTATATATTAAATCAAAGATGAGCTGCAGCCAACCAGAATGCATCTGACCTGTCTCAAAATCAATTCATATGGACAAACATCAGTTAAGAAGCAGAACATGGCAGTAGTTGGCATGTTCATCTATGCCCACAACTCTGTTCCATAGGATCTGGGGTGATGTGGTAGGGAGGGAACAGATCCAATTAAGATGGCAGCAGCCATGTTGCATTGGATTCTTGCAGTCATTTGAGATGACATTACTGAGATAGTTCATTGAGTGGGAAATATCCTTGGTATATCATTAAATAGTTAAGAATAATGTAGTAGTTTCTGTCTTTGTAAAATAGACCAGTGTGTCTATATACAGGCAAAACTTAGGAATAAGATAGTAAAATGTTAGTGTGGTTAAATGAATGAGAGAATCATAAAATTTTTTATTATGAATAAAGAAGTCACATTTTCTATCCTTGTATATCCTTATTCAAGGTCCCTTCCCCCTCCCACCACATCAGGTCATTCTCTCTTCTCCACATCTCTCCATCCTCCCCATGGGCAGGCAGTCCCAAGGTCCCACGGTCCCAATATTGCTTAGTTCAGCCTCCACTCCTGGCAAATCCAGTTTTCTCCCCCTAACCTCAAGACTGAGTCAGGTGTTCCTCTAGGGAGAGTGGAATCCAAGGTGTCAGTCCAAGGTGTTTCTGATCCCAAGCTGTTCAGTGGTTGTGGTTTGCAGCTTGGGCATGCTTTGCTTTTCTTTGTTGTTGTTGTTTAGAGTCCACTAATGAGTGAGTACATCCCCTGCTTATCTTTCTGGGTTTGTGATGCCTTGCTCAGGAGGATATCCTCCAGATCCATCCATTTGCCTGCAAATTTTAGGATATCAGTTTTTCTTACTGCTGAGTAGTACTCCATTGTGTATATGTACCACAGTTTGTTAACCCATTCTTCAGTTGAGGGGCATCTAGGTTGTTTCTAGCTGCTATGAACATAGTTGAGCTAATGCCATTGGAGTGCCACCGTGCATCTTTAGGATATACACCCAGAAGTGGTATTGCTGGGTCCTTGGGGAGATTGATTCTCAGTTTTCTGAGAAACTGCCATACTGCATTCCAGAGTGGCTGAATAAGCTTACACTCCCACCAACAATACAGGAGTGTTCCCCTTGCTCTGCACCCTCTCCAGCATAGGCTGTCATCTGTGTCTTTTATCTTAGCCAGTCTGACAGGTGTTAGATGGTATCTCAAAGTTGTTTTGATTTGCATTTCTCTGATGGCTAAAGATGATGAGCACTTTTTCAAGTGCCTTTCAGCTATTTGTAAGAGAATCATAAATCTTATACTCTCTCTTCCATGTTTTGTAAATTTGTCTCATAAAGCATGTGATCCTTTTGATATAGGAAAAATACCATTAAGGCAGTTATTTTAAAGATAAATTAGGTAAATTAATAAGTGACTGAGCTTGGGTCAATATGAGCAATTTAAATTCTGAATCCACTCACAAGGGTTCACATCCATGCTGGGCAGTGTCTTCCTCCTAGATGGTATTCAAAGACTTTCTTCATCTGGTCACCCAACCCTCAAACAAGAGCCCAGGTCAAACTACCTCTTTTTGAACCAGGAAATACTATAGCTGGCCCAGAAGCTGCACATGTATGGCTTTATCAGACAATGGAATCTGTGGTGTTCATAGGAGACTGTTCCAATGAACTCTGCTACCCGCAGACAGGCCCTAAAATCAAATCTGCTCCTTTTCAGCACCTTTCCACCTACCTTTATTCCACTAGCCTTCTTCCAAACAATCCTTATATTGCTTACTTACAAAAGAGACACAGAGTCAGTTTGAAAATAGAGTTCAATTATTTTTTTTAAAATCCTAAACAAATATAGACAATTTTGACCATGATTATGCAAAGCAGCTCTTTCAGCCTTCTTGAGGACTTAGTGTACACAGAGCGCCCCAGTATCCTCAGTGAGTAAGGTCTGAGCGTGAGCCTGGACAACAGAGCTGAAGCATTTTTGCTGTGCTCAGGTGTAAGTCCTCGTTCTAAGGGCTGATATGGACACAAGAGCTTCCCATCTCAGGAGTATCTGGGGATGGACCTGGGCCCTGGAGACCTGGAAGGGAGCCTAGAAATGGAAGCTGCTCTCTTTGTTCTTCCCCGTATCTGTCTAGGAAGGACAGCCATCCTGTGCTTCCGGGTACATACGGCTCTTTATCCAGCATCAGCACCACTCGTTACCTGTGTCCTTGCTCTGCACTTTCCTCTGCTCAGTTATGAGGATGGAGATGGAGAAGAGAAGGAATAAGGGGAGAGAAGATGTTGGTGGTAGAGAAAGAGGTACAGACTGAAATGGAACAGATGCACACCCGTCCATTAAAAGTGTTTAATTAATACTAACGTTTATCTAGCTGCATGAATCCCCTGAGTAGACATAACTGCCATTCATTGTATTGTTTTGGGGTGAAACTGTGGAAATAAATAAAATTGTCAAAATTATAAATTTGTCCATCTTCTTCCTAAAAAACTGAAAAATGAAGAGCAGTAATCAAGGAGGCTGGGGTTGGATAGATTTGGTTGGATTTGCCTTTTCTTCTTCTCTTTTCTTTTCTAATCAGTATCTACACTAATGCTTGGAGTCAAGAAGCTTGTTTCTGTCCTGCTAACAACAGTGACATTTTCTCTTCTGTGAGAAGGACCACTCAGAGGTCCTGGTGACCTTATGGCCAGACCTCCTCAGCCTGTGTTATTCAGAGGTCAGCTTCCTCCCTTTCTCGCCCACCTTCAAAAACCATACTTATATTTTCCTTGACGTTGTTAGTTTTGTTCTGAGGAACCAAGGCCTTGCATGACTTCAGGGACAGAGCTGGCTGGGGACAATGAGGTAATCAAGAAAAGACAGACAGACACACAGAGACACAGACACAGTTTCCCTTTACCAGCTAGGTGGACTGACCTCTCTGATAGAGAAACCTCTGAAGCTGTTTATTGTGTAGAGCTGAGTTGAACTGGGAGGCGGGGCTGTTACATAGGGATAAAGCTGATCAAGAAGGGGCTAGCTCATAAATCTCAGTAGGAACAGTTGTGGGGGAGCACACACTATCAATGTCCACACTTGGATCCCCAAGGAAGTCTTTCTTATTTCTCTGAGCGTGGCCTGGAGTAGGTGTTGTCATTTTTCCCATGAGTCCAAGGCTGTGGAGACCTTGACATGGCTGTGCCCATTTCAACAATACACATTCACTCAAGTCTTCTCTCGCTGGGCTTTCTTCCTTCCCTACACTGGAGACTTAGGAGAAAGGGTTCTCTGGTTAGTTTGCTTTGTGATTTGTTTGAGACAGGTCTCATTCCACTTTGTAGATCAGGCTAGCCTCAGACCTGTGTGGTCCTTTGACCCCTCCCTCCTGAGTGTTGGGACTGTGGCATGCATAACCACAGAAGGCTCAATATTTCCTGATCCTTGGAAAATGTTTTACAAGTATTGCCTATGCCTTTGACAATCTTACCCCGTCAGAAACCTTTTGAAGCTGACTTCATTTCCACTAAGCCTCAGAGAAGCTAACAACACAATGGGTGTCACATAGCTCCTGTGTGAACAGATAGCTAAGGTCAGGCCAGTCCCCTGACTCCAGCACAAGCACACTGCATCCTTGATGCTTTCTTGTCAGATTTTAAGGTTCAGTGTGCACCTGGTGAAGAGAAGGAGGATGAGGCACACAGAGGTGACATGCTTTGCTCAGGGTCACTTCAGTTGTGCAAATACTTAGACTCCCTCAGAGTTAATTTATTAAAGTATTATATAAAAAGCTGAACATGAGGGGTTGGGGAGATGGTTCAGTCAATCAAAAGATACAAGTGTGAGGAGCTGAGTTTGGATTTCCAGAACCTAAATAAAAAATTGCCATTAGGCTGTCAAGATGGCACCTGTTGGTCAAGATAACTGGTGCCAACTCTGATAACCTGAATTTGATCCCAGGAACCCACATGGTAAAAGGAGAGAACCATTGCTTGCTAATTGTCTTATGATTGTTACACGTACACCATGAAATGTCCATTTCCCTCAGTAAAATACACAGATAAAAATGCATTTAAAAAAAAAAGAGCTGGACATAGTAATACATGCCTATAGTCCCAGTACTGAGGAGGTGAAGACAGAGATCCCCAGCATTCACTGCCCGGCCATTAGCAGAATCAATAGGCTCTCAGGTTCAGTGAGCAGCACTCTCAAAATATGAGGTGAAAAGTGACTGAAGAACTGGCCTCCTTGTCTCCACAAACAAGTGCATACACATGCACACACACCCTGCACGTATATATGCAACCTGGACACACATACACAAAATGGAAAGGGAAGAGAGGACAATAGAATACATGAGCCATGGGGAGTTGTGGTTTCCACAAGAAATATCCCCATAGGTTCATGTATGTGAACACTTGATCCTCATTTGGTGACACCTTACAGGGAGGTTTATAGAAACTTTAGGAGGTAGAGCCTTGTAAGAGGAAGTATGGGGGCACTGGGTTAAGGTTTTCTGGCTTTGCCCTTTACTTTCCTTTTTTTTTAACTTTTATTTATTTATTTATTTATTTATTTATTTATTTATTTTTTTTATTTGCCTTGGTGTTTTGCCTGGAACTGGAACTACAGACAGTTGTTAGCTGCCATGTGGGTGCTGGGAATCGAACCCGGGTCCTCTGGAAGAGCAGACGGTGCTCTTAACCGCTGAGCCATCTCTCCAGCCCCCGCCCTTTACTTTCTATTCTTTCTTTCTCTCCACTACCTGAGTGTAGATGAGAATGTGATCAACCAGCTTCCTACTCACAGTGGATTCTATCATTGTTTTAACTTTGGCTCAGTGGCTGCCCTGAATCCACTGCTATATTAGACCGTAATTGCAATTCTGCAGATACTGATCTGCTTTTCTCGCAGTAGCCTGGCGAGAATTCTGTTCCCACAGGCATGGGCCCTGTTGCTATTGCTAAATGTAGCTTTAACTAAATCTCTATGGTTCTATTTATGAATAAGACTTGAGATTCAAAGGTTGGGGTGAAAACCTGCTAGCTCAGAGAAGCTGAGTGGCAACTCACTAACCCTCTCTCCCTGCTGGCATCCACAGAATACCCATGCTTCTGCTTTGCCAAACCGCAAAATGGTGTGCTACCCCAAGCCCCATCCCACTGCTTCTTGTGTCTGTCTCTGTCTCTCTCATCCCCAGTGCTCCCACACCCCTCCCAGCTTCCACCCACCAGTTACCCTCTACAACAGTCAGGGCCAGGATGAGAAAGAACAAGGTCTAATGATGTGTATGTATAAAATTCTCATACAATCCCATCACTTTATATGCTAACCTAAAAAGTAAATATTGCTTTAAGTAAAATAATTTGATAATATATTCTGATATCAAAAACCTGCTGTTAAATTTATTGCAAACAGTTTCTACGAGGAAAAAAAAAAAAAAACGAGTTCCAATCCCTTTCTCCATCTTTTATGTGCTGTCGTTCTTACCCAAGGCCTAGAAAGAGTGTAGCGGTGGTTTTACTTCATCTTCTCTCATTACATCGCCCTGCCCTCACCATGGTGACAGTGTGATGACATGACTTCCAAAAGAGCCAGCAGGTGAAGGAAGAACTGGACCTTTCCTGCCCATTCCACCCGCCTTATAGTAGCTTCTCTGGGTCTCTGGGGATCTCCCCTGTGGGTCTGGCCAAAAGCTGGTGTATAATAGAAAGCAGAGATGGAGAGTTGGGGAAACAGAAGGGTTCTGAATCCGTACCCATCCTCCTCGACACAGAAGGCAACTTAGCCGAGCCCTTGCCAGTGCTGTTTCTCCCGTCTTGGCCAAATGTCAACTGTCTGATTCTATCAGAATAGAGGCTCTACCAAGCAAATATTTTTCAGTATTTATTGTCTATGGAAACATTCCACAATAATGCTTACTTAGCAACCACAGGATAGCCAGGAAGAACATGGATTTGAGGGCCAGGTAGATCAAACTACTGACCAACTTTCTACAAGCAATCCTTTAAAAAGTGGGTCAGCTTCTCTCTCAATGGGTTTTCAGTATGTCCTTTTTTAGACGTTTATTTTTAGTTTATGTATGTGTGTATTTTGCCTATCTATATGTGTATGCACCACATGCATGTCAGTTCTTCTCCAGAGCCAGGAAAGGATATCAGATTTCCTGGAATTGGAGTTACAAATGGCTATGAGGAGCTATGTGGGTGATGGGAACTGAACCCACATCCTCCGTAAGAACAATAGGTGGTCTTAGCTCCTAATTCATCGCCTAAATCCCAATTTGGACAAGTAGAATTAAAAGGAAAATATCTGAAATAGCTTCTGTTTCTGGGTTAAAGAACAAAATGATACTCGGGAATTCAGCTACTCAGTTTAAAGTTTCAAAAGCATCAAAGATCCTAATAGCTGAATATCACTGGGGCTAGAGTGTGTGGAGATTCCCAAGCTTACTACACTGCATACAAAATGCACAGTCAGTCCTGAGCTTTTGCTAGATGATGTGAATGTGCATCATCACTTGGGAATAACTTTTTTGTGAACATATACATCCATCCATTTTCCCATATTCATTCAACACAGAACTTCTACTGAGACAGAGGAAAAATCACTACCTCACCCACAAAGCTCTTCTGAGCTGGCCAATCAGCTAAGCTCTCCCCTGAGAATCTAACAGGTTAGAAGGGGCTTTTAAATATTATTCAAGGGTCTCTTTTGACATTGTGACATGACATTATGGTCCACATTCATAGCTCTTCTGGAAGCATGTAGCATTCTGGCTATAAGGCTGAACACTTGGACGGTAGACCCTAGCAGACATCTTACTGCAATCCAGAAGTGCTCTGGAGCAGTGTCCTGGTTTGCTTTCTATTACCTCGATAAACACTGTGACCGACACAACTGGATGAGAAAATGTTTTACAGCCTACAGGCCACCATGAAGGAAGTCAGGAGGCAAGAACTGAAGCAGAAGCTATGGAGAAACACTGCCTACTGCCTACTGCCTGACTTCCAGGGTTTGTTCAGCTTGCTTTCCTACAGGACCATGTGCGTGCGTGCGTGTGTGCGTGTGCGTGTGTGTGTGTGTGTGTGTGTGTGTGTGTGTGTGTGTGTGTGTGTGTGGTGGAGAGGGGCGGTTACACCATTCACAATAGACTGGACCCTCCCTTATGATTAACCAAGAAAATGCCCCCAACAGAAATGCCCACCAGCTGGTCTCATGGAGGCATTTTCTTAGCCAAGAGTCCCTCTTAGCGGGTGACCCTGGTTTGTGTCGCATTGACAAAACTAAGCAGCACAAGCAGAAACTAAGGAGGAAGACCAGTGGCATTTCACAGCTGTTTTACCCATCATGGCTTCAGCAAAACCAAACCCGTTCTTGTCTCTGATGCTCTGGCAGCTGGGGAGGCTGACTTCAGCTTTAAAAGGGCTCCTAATAACATTTGGGCAAATCAGCTTACATGGCTGGACACTGTGTTCCAGCCACAGAGAAGGTCTTTTTCCTGTCAGGAAAGAACTCACTGCCATGGCGAAATACCAGGAACCTCTTACCATTTTTCTTGATTTCTTTAAGAGTCAACATTAGACATATTAAGAACAACATTAAGCCCTCTGTGGTTCTTCTAGGAACCAGCTCTATGGCTTTAATCAGGTTATGGCCAACTCATTCTCATCCCAGCCATCTATCTTCTTTGTTTACACACACATACACATACACACACCAAGTGACATTCTTCTTAACTGAAAAAAAAAAGTAATCAAAATAGAGAACAAAAGACCTTTTATTATTTACACATTAAGTAACATCTATTTGCTTTCATTAGCCTGCAACAATAAAGGAGGTGGATGATTCTGATAAAGACTGGCAGGTGTTAATTATTTGGGGGGTCTGAGGTTGTTTTGTCTATAACAGGAGATGACTTAAGAGCTAAGCCCCCACTGAAATCTGAGGCTGCAAGGCCTTAGAAGTCACCAACCCATCAGTCCATTTCCTCTGAGGAAGCATCCAACCTCAGACTGGCAGAAATGAATGTGAGCTTGTCACAGAAAGTTATGCTTTGGGGGGAGGGTTCAATCCCTCAGCTTTATCGCCCATTTTATGGGCTGGAGTTAAATGGCAGTACAACGCAGTTTGCTCTCTTACTGCTCAGCACTAACAGCCATGATGAGCCATAATTAGAAGTAAAACCGCCACATAAATAACGTGGCAGAAAAATTGCCACTGGGAGAAGCTAGATTTTGACTATGGAAACTCCAGTGGGCCCTACGTATCCATCACACTCAAGGGGCAGAGTGTTTTAGCCCATATTTGTCTCACTAAAGCCAAAATGGGAGCCATTTAGACTTTCAAATAAGCTTGCGAACATAGAGAGTGCAGTTGTAAACAGATTGTCTTCTTCTAAATGTGATGTAGAAACCTGTCACCTGAGGCCAGGACAGGAAGCTGCAAAGGCTTGGAGACAGAGAAGTAGGAACCCAGAGCACAGTGGGAAAAATCCAGGAGACAGGGAAGAGACTGCTGCCTCCCATCTTGATGGTTCCATGTGCTTTATTGGAGCCAGAGGATGCCTTGCCCACCCAACACAGCAACCTAGGCTTGCTCTGGACACCTTGCAAATGTCACTTTCATGCTCTACTATTCACAATGAAGTTAAAAACAGAGAGGCTAGGTTTTTTTTTTAACCAGTATCTCCTAGGCTTCTAACATGGATTTCCCTTTGTTCTCATCACAGCCTTAAGAAGTCAAGGTAAAGGGAGAGAAAATCACTTGTATTCCATACCTGAAAATGATCTTAAGAAGTGAGGGCCAACAGCCTGCAGCTTTCTGCGTAATTTGCCAGCCCATTTACAGGCAACAGAGAACTTAACCCAAGGGCTGTGACCTAAACGACAGAAAGCTTGAAGCAATTCCCTTTTCCAGACACAAGCGCTCTTAGCCAGAGTCTGAGAAAACAAACATAGCTCATTGTGGTAGGAGAAATGGCCTTGAGGAGGAGTGTTTATGGAAGGGAGTCACCTTAAAAATTGGTTCAAAAAATTCCTCTGCTTTTTTAAAACGTCTTCTATATTTTTCTATGGATCACCCAGAAAAAGTAAGGTCTGGACCTCCTACAGATTAAAGGAACTATTCATGGGGAGACTCTATAAATCTACAGGCTTTTCTACAAAAACTCAGTGCTTTCTTTTCTTCCTGCCCATACAGACTCAAGCAAACAAAAAGCAAAACAAAATGCGTTAGAAACCACATTGTACAGTTTCATTTTAAATGTGTCTGGTATTGCAAAGTGCTTAAAGCCAAATGTCCCCACACAGGACCAACAAACCCAGCTCCAATTCACATGGGAGCTTGTCCATGCTCTCCAGGCAGGCCACATGTGGTACTGCATGGGACATTTTTAAATTGAGATATGAAGTGCTCAGTTTCTTTCTTTGGAGCTGTTTTAGTCTCTAACAAATTTACTGCACGTCTCAGAAAACACATAGCTTTGCCAAAGTTGGTGAGTAGCCCAGCACGGTTTATCTCCAGCCCACAGCTCTTTCCATGAATTCAATACTGCAGGCACAATTTAATGCAAACCCAATTTATGACTTAATGCTCCAGGGACCTGGTGGGAGATTGTTACATTATTCTTTTCTAATCCTATTTGTGTTTTAATTTGCTAAGTCTGTAATGAGGTGCATGCCTTGAATAGATTCAAGATCTTTCACATTGCTTTTGACTTTGTTTAATATAATAGATTTTACAGTTTGCATTAAATACCCAGGTGCTACGGTCAGTATTATCTCTTTATTTTCTCAACTAGAGTGAATAAAATTACACCATGAAAGTAATTGTGTACATGTTTCCTTGTTTATTGTAATGGTTTATTTCCTATTATAATTCTTGATTCAAATTACATCTGGTTCTCCAAAAGTCAATTCTCCGGGGCTCCCCCCCTCCCCCTTCCATACAGTTGTAGCAGCTGAAGAAAATGGTGTATTGGCTGACAATTGATCTGTTGAAAAATAATAGAATAAGTTTTCTGGTCTAATTTATGATTTTATTAAACAGAAAGGAAGAATGGCAGAGGGAAGAAAGAGAGAAGGTGGGGGAGGGAGGAGGGGGAGTGTGCTGTGTCACCATGAACCTGCCACTGTTTTATTTCTGGTGTTTGTGGGAAACACACCATCTCTAATCAGAATTGCACATCACCCAACTCCACGGTGTGCCATTTGCTGTCCATAACTGTGTTATAGCCAATTATAGCTAAATCCTCTGTTCTATATGCACAATCAAAGGGCGTCTGGAATGCATTTTGCTATTTTCTGAATCCTATTATTGCAGACATGTTTATTATGTTCAGAAGATGGCTTTCTGAAATTACACTGAAATTATACAACCCACCTGCCACTTACAAACAAAAGGACCTAACCCTTTCTGAACAAGGAAAAAGTTCATCTAGTCCCTGGTAACTTTTCCAGCACTATTTTCTCCTATGACTGTTTGGGGAAGATTCATTTCCCCAAGCCTCTGAACATTTGCAAAAGCAACCAGGTTCTCCAGATAACTCTTATTTTTAAATTAATAACACAGCAGGTCAAAAGAGGGTACAAAGCAGCTTTTGGCTCCTGTGGTAGATAGTTAAGGTTTTTCAAACTATGAGTAAAGAGATTATAAAACATGCCCTCAAGTTATCAGTATTGATAGCCTTGAAGTAGCTCCTTGAGGTGGACTGTTTTGAGAATAAAAACTTCAAGTTATGGTCTTCAATTTTATTTGGGGCCATCTTCAGAGGAGAGTGGGTGTTGTAAGAAAGATACACAATATCTATTTGGAAAAGCAGCACCAGATCATGAATTATTAAGGGAGGGAATGCCCGTACTTATGAAGTGAACACTTTCCTTTCAGACACTTAGTGCCCCCCACACACACCCAAGCTTACTCTGTCACTGGCATTTGCCTCGAAGAGCCAGGGGATATTATTACCTTTTTATTTGTTATTTTTACAGAATCCAACAAAGTGCTTTGAAAATATATAACCACTTAATTCAAGCCAAGCCTCTTCAATACCCCTTTCATTCAAGCACTTTTTAATCTGTTTTCCCACAGCCAGAAGCCTGGAGAAGACACGGTGATTTATGTTTTCATTTATTTACTTTATTTGGGCTTTTCATTTAAGAAAAAAATTTCTATACAACCCCTACAGCCCTTCATTCTACATCATTTCACCTACTCCACAGTCTCTCTGCTGACTATCTCAAAGCCAGACTTCCAAGCTGCAAAGTGATGTTTTGGGGGCTTTGCCCGTGGTCTGTGTGAGGACCTGGCTCCTTCTACCATAGGACTGCCAATACTCAGGTTTTATTTTGACATTGGTTAACAAAGGAAATTCTTACACAACTTGGAAGAATTTCCACCTGGGGGGTTAGTAGCCAGAGCCTTGTGTCTATTTCCAACCTGGTGACTTCAAGAGAGTTACTCCTCTCTACAGATTCACTGATCCTGCCATTCTGTCAATTAAGTTATCAGATCACTTTTGGATGCCAGCTACTGTGCAGGTAGCAAGTAGGACAGACAAGTTCCTGGCTTGGACTGAGTTGGCCAGGCAGAGAGACAGGCAAATGCTGAAAATTAGTGCGGTAGCCATGGTAACAGGAGACACCAGAAGCACTTTCTGGAAGTGAGCATCCATAAGGGACATAGTTCAAAATCAGGATGTTAGAGCTGGGTATGGTGGCACAGGCCAATAACCCCAGCCCTTGGGAAATCAAAGCAGGAAGATCAACAATTTAAGATCTGTCCCTGTTGTATGGTGAGTGGGAAGCCAACCTAAGCTACTAAAGACCCTGCCTCAAAAAAGAGGCGGGGGGGGGGAGAGAGTTCTTTATGATGTGAATATAAAATGTTCCCTGCAGGCTCACTCATTCATTGGCACACTTGGTACCCAGCTGGTGACACTATTTAGGGATCTGTGCAGCCTTAGGGAGGAGGGTCTAGGTGAAGGAAGTGTGTCACAGGAAGCCTTAAGGTTTATACCTGACCCTACTTCCTGTCCATCCTCTGCTTCCTGATCTGCCCACCCTCCCTCCCGTGGGCATGCTCCCACAAAGAGCTCATGCTGCCCTGCTTCCCCAACAACCAAAATAAGCCTGCCATGCTCAGGTTGCTTTAGCTGGGTATTTAATCACATCAATGAAAAATGAACTAAATGTGGAGTCCAATAATGTCTGCTTCCAGGGGCCTGTGTGGCTAAAGGGACCAGTGTATAGCGGGGACTTCTTTGCATTGCTGATGGTATAAAGATTTGGTCAGGAAATAATTAGGAAAGTAATTATTGTCATGGTCACTAAGCTCCGTCCAGAATCCTTGAAGGAATTAATATTAGCACACCATAGCATTCCACATGTGAGATTTGAGCTCGGTCCTGCAACTCTAATGCTTTTTTTAAAAAATGAGGATAGCTAAATAATAATTGTTTCTGTTCAACATAAGTAAATGTAAAGATAAATGAGCTAAAATTGATAGTCTGTCTTCTGTTTAAAAAAATTAGCAGTTAGTTGAGTCTTTGTCAAAAACTAGGAAATATAGAACAGAAATGAATCAGACAGCTCAGCTGGACCCATTCTAAACAGAACTCACTCTCTCTACCAAGCCCTGGGTTTCTTCAACAGAAGCATTCTATCTTCCAAATAATTTTACCAGTGTATGGATATTAACAAAATGTAAGTGTTAATATTTAAGATGTTTAAAATAAAGATTTACACATTGGACAATATATTTCTCATAGAAACATTAGAAGCATATTCTTTCAGCAGCAACTGACTGACTCCATGTACAACCCAATGAGCACACATTTGTGAGTTAAAGCTTTCCTGCAGCGAAGTGCAGTGCATGAGCCAAAATGACATGGAGAACAGCTCTCTACCACAGCCTCTAGAAGCAAGGAGAACCAGGAGCTGATGGAACAGTATTTGAATAACTGCGTAAGCTCGAAAATGTCTGAAAATAATCCTATCTCTTAGTTGAACTTTATTTAGCAAATAGTTCAGTAAGCTGTTTTGGTAACCTTCAGATGAGGTCCAAGTCAAGGGCAAATTACCCTGCATAACAACACTGGAAGAATTTTGGGTTCTAGGTGTAGCCTAAGGACTCAAGTGAAGAGAGATTATAGAGCAGCTAGACAGCAGAGGAAGCCATTTAGGAGGTAAGCTGACAGAGACTTGCCTAGATATGGAATGACATAGGAACTATTACCAGAAAATGATGCCCAGCTTCACTTCCTACGTAAGACTTAGATATTTGCTAAACTCAGTTTTAAGGTAACATCTATCACATACGTGTGAACAGAACTGTCACTCTGGGCTGTTACATGGTATGATAAGCTATGGGTAAAGAAGAGAGTGATGTCTTAGGGTCCAAGAGAGACCCAGATGTCAGAGGTCAACAAGAATAAAGAATTGAAGGAAACCCCATAAGGACTAGAATTGCAGAAAATCCCAGAAACCCCAGGCATGGCAATGAGATTCACCCAGTTCATGGACAGAAAATGGAATCAGTCGCAGCCTTTCTGCATTGAATCTTTAAATAGCTGTCCCAAACCAGCCCCACCCTGTGGCTGTGGTAGCTGACAAGTCAAAAAGAGCAAGTGCGACCACGGTTTCCAACTCAGGGACCTGGCAATACCTGGAGCGCATTCTGATAGAACCCTGTCGTCAACGAATGGCTGCTGATCTAATGACTGATTAATGGCAAAGAGTCTCTAATGATCCAATAGTTCATTAGAGTTGACTGAGTCAGCAGGATGCTTGGAAACTCTTTAGAATTCCTCTTTCGCGGCTTCATGAGCACCCCTGCTCACATAGCAGACACTTCCCAGTTTACTGAACTACAGACGTGAGACCATAACAAACACAGAGTAGAAGCTTAAAGGCAAATATGGAACTCACATGACAGAGCTATGTCACATTGCCAAAATCACATGAGAGGCTCAAGAGAGGCATGCTGGGAACCAAATGAGTTCCCGATAGGTGACTACTTATAACAGAAATAGAGCTGTTATCATGGTAGTATGGAAACAGTGAGTAAATCATTTATCATTTAATAAATTAATGTTTATTAAATATCTATTATCCATATGGCAGCACAGATAAATGTTTTATATACATCACACCAATATATACAATTGCCATGATTGTATGACAAAAATGGACACTTCAGCAGGTCATGAGGCCATGTGACATCATAAAACATATCTTTTTTTAAAAAAGTTTTAGTTTTTATTTAAAAAGTTTTTTAAAAATCTACATACCAACCACAATTCCCCTTCCTTCCCCTCCTCCTAGTAGCCCCCAGCTTCTCCCTACCCTACTCCTCATCCACTTCTCAGAGAGGGTAAGGACTCCCACAGGGAGTCAATATAGTCTGCATATCAAGTTGAGGCAGGAATAAACCCAGCCACGATATGAAGGCTGAGCAAGGTATCCCTCTATAAGGAATGGGCTCCAAAAAGCCAGTTCATGCACTAGAGATAAATCCTGGTCCCACTGCCAGAGGCCCCACAATCTGCCCAAGCCACACACTGTCTTCCATATTCAGTCCCATGCAGGTTAAGTATTATACTGCCAATTTCAATCAGACCTGGATGTCAATTCCAGATCTCTTTCTAAAATTCTTTTTTTCTTTTCATATTATTCTCAGAGTTTCAAGCATCTGATTTTTTGAAAAATCTCTGTCTCTACAGACATAAAAAGCAGTGATTGATGTTGCTATCCATTTAAAAAAAAGATCGTCAATTCTCATTTTTATGATAAACATAATTAAAACATTCAGAGAAGTCTCAAGTAATTATGGGTGAAGAATTCTCACCCAGCTCCTCTTTCTCATAGAGCTAGCCCACACCTGGACTGCTTGCAGGACAGGATGCTCAGTGGCCAAGTAGGTTTCCTTCTGTCCATAGTGAAGCTGATCCTGTACAGAATAGGTACAAAGTAGACTTAAACTGTTTGGAAGGCAGGCACAGTGTGCAAGGAAGTCTCATTAAAAACTGAAAGAGACTGACAGCAAACCACATCTTAGAGCTAACTGAACCCATTTAACTTAAAGCAACCATGAGGGAACAATGTGGGTACACTGGATGTCGGGGGGAGGTCACATCTTTAGTAAAGCTATTTATTCCCTTACCTCCCATTGCAATCCCTCAGGCTGCTCCTATGAGCATTTTGTTTTCCTGGCACACCAGGCACCTGGCCAAACAGCAGTTCACTGGTGAAGATCTTTCCTAGAAGATGCTCAACACAAGTGCAAGAGATACAAAAGAGCTCTAACACCCCTCTTCATCGGCAATGATCTCAGAAGAATGACCAGAGCCCTGAGAGCACCTATGTCCCTGAACACTGAGACTCAGAATGAGTTCTCACCTTAGGGGTGTGCAGTCAATGCATCCTATCCTGCTCTGTCACAGTACATAATCACAGTAGAAACACGCCCAAATGTGTCAGGAAATAGAGGGGCGGTCACTTGTTTCTCTTCTGAAAACTACCATCAATGTTGGTTGACCTCCATTACTGAACTGGCACAGATTAGCTGAAGTAATACTTCAACTATTTTTTTAGTACCCAACTATATGTTCTGTTATAAGGAATAGCAAATGTTTAATCATAAATATTTTAATGGCTTCAGGGATTCATGGTATTCAATGACCGTGTTAAATGATAATAATCACATCTGGTTTATTACTATAGTAATTCAGCAGATTCTCTTCAGCAGTTATTTTTTATTATATGTGCTGTGCTACTGTCATGGTCATTTATAGCAGTAATATTTTAAAGTGGCTCATTTGTTTGTTTAAGGACAGTTTCACAATATATTTCTGTATTAATATACATTTTGCACTATTATTTCCAAGCTGCCACTGGAAAATTGATCCCAGCCTGTTATGACTGGAGAGGCTAACAAAACACAAAATGTCCAGGCCAGGCAGAGATAGGTAGGAGATGAGGTGGGACTGTCCCCATGGCCCCTGGGGTTATGATAACTGCTGCTTATTGGTATTCATAAATGAAGAAATATCTTAAGAATTAGAAAATAATAGGTGTAAGAGGAAAACCACAGATTTGGGAGATCCCAGAGGCAAAGATATCTGGGAAAAGCCTTAGGGTGCATCTTATGCAACATCAAGGTAATGGGGACTTGGCAGCCTCTGTGTCAATAATGTAGTGATAGAGCAAAGTTAAGGGCAAATCAAGGTCATCTGCATTCGGATCAGCCACTGACATTTACCTCCAATCCAGCTGTATAGGCATGAGAGTTCATGTCTGCCATGTGCACCTTTGAGGCCGTCCACTTGGATAGCTCCCACAGTTGGTTTCATAGGCACCGTGACCAGTGGCTGCTACACTGCTGCCCTTCTCGGTGTATCAGTCCATCCATTGCTCTTTAAGGGAGCAAGGCCAGCAAGGGACCTTCCTAACCCAGGGGTGGCAATTTTTGTCGGCATTCTGATAAATCAGGTTGTGGGAAGTCAGAAGAAAGCTGGCCAACCCCAGCTTCGCTTCCTCTTGTCTGGTTCCTGATTGGTTGGGAGACGGAGGGGGAAATGGCTTTTATAGCTATGACTGATGTATGACTATAAAATGGTCTATAACCAGAAGTGCCAACCACCATGCCTGCAGATTTAACGGACACCCAGGGTTATGTTTGTAGAGTCGCTTAAGTAAACACGTGCTAGGTTTGAGGGCGTTTGATGAGTGATCGGTTCGCTTGCTCTTCCTTCCCATTTTATTTTACTTCATCATAAAACCAAGGATAGTAAAGCCACGCTTCCCTTTTTTTATAATAATGAAGATTCACTCACGGCAGCAGTTCCTCTTTATTTCCCTGCTTTCTACCTCCAAGGTAGCAGGGACAGGTACAGAAGCCCTTAACCCAGGGAAGGTTGGAAGTCACGGTCCTTGGACAGCTTCCTGCTAGGGCCTTGGAGATATGCTCTCAACTTTGCTTTTACATTCAGAGAACTAGAAAAAAACGCTGGGCTTTCTATCAGATCAACAGGATGAGAAGATTTCTGTTTAAGAAAAAAAAAATCAGCAAAAGTGCCAGGGACAAAGATACCGACCTTCTCAACACAGTCTTCAGTCAGACTGGCCCATCCCTTGTTGCCCATGCTCTTACAGCCTGGGGTTTCTCTAACTCACTGGCTATCGTGACAGTGAGCAGATCCAGTTTGGTCTGGGACCTGGGTTTTGTACTGTGACTGAATGATCTTCAGAGGACTATACATCTTACTGAATCTGGCAATTCTCTCAAACGAAGTTTTCAGGAGTGTGGAGGCATCATACAGTCATACCCAGCTCTGTTTGTGGGAACTGACTCATTAGACCCATCTGGGTTCAGATTTTACAATGAGTTAGGAATAGCAAACTGGTTCCCCATAGTCACCCACCATAGCTGACCTCATCAGTTCCATCTGGGCTCTAGCAGAATCACCCACTCAGGCAAGCTGGCACCCAAGACAAACCTATTCACTGCTCCTATGCTAAAGCCTCCAGCCTTTAACTCCCCAAGGGGAAAATAATTTCTAGAACTTTCCATTTTTATCAGTTTTTTGAAGCACTTTTTATCTTGTTTTGTTTTTAAATGTAGATACTGGGGTTTTAGAGAGAATGAAAGAGAACATTTAGGTGGGTGGGGATGTGGGGATGTGGGGTGGGTCTAAGAGGTGCTAGGTAATGATTAAGACACTGTATAGAATTACCAGAGAGTTGAAACTATTTTTTTAAAACTAGTGGAATTACTTGTCTTGTGAATATCATCTGATTCTGGCTCCTTTTTCAGTAGTAAATCTTGAGTCGGCTTTCCTCTGTGGAAACTCCCATACTCAAGTCTCCATTTCTTCCTGGATCCATTTTCAGTGTTTACTCAGACTGCACAAGGCTGTCCTGTTTTACACATTTTCAGAAACAATTTTTTTTGAATGCATTTATTCTTAATTGTTTGTTTGCTATACCACTCACTTCAGCCTTTGCCTGCATTAACCAGTTTCTCCTTAGCATGTCACTTGTATTAATTCTTACTGATCATTTTTTATAATTTCTTGAGATTAATACATGTATTTTCTTTTTTCCAATTATTTTTAATAATGGAAAAAGCCAAAATAGTGTGCATGAGCCAAATCAGAACCACAAATGGTTATTTTACAACTTGGGAGTTAAAAGTGGTTCTTACGTTTTTTAAAAAAAAGTGTAAAGAAAACAGAAAACCATCTACAGCAAAGTTTATGGGTCACCCAGGCTCTCGCCATCTGCAGAAGAAGCAGATGCTGATCCTCACTCCAAGCATTGGAGGGTCTTCCTTCTATGAAAGTGCATCCCCTACTCTGTCCCATCAGCTCATATGACTTATTACCTTTCCCTTTGGTTTATAGAGATATACATTGCCTTTTAATTTTATTTTTATCAAAGGTTTATCCCAGTGAATTTCATGTTATCTATCTTTCCCTTCTTTTGACCATGATTTATAACAGCACATAATGACAGAGTATGGCTGATCACCCAGACTTCCCCTCACTAAGCAGTCCTTCTTGCTACCATAGGCACCTTAGGTGCTTACTACCTTTTTAAAATTTTCATATATACATATATATGTATATTTTTCTGAATCCTTATTAATCTAAACATTTCTTTATAAAAATCTTCTTGTTCTTTGTGATAATTGACTTTTGAGTTAAATTAAACGTTGGGATTCATAGAAATCAAAGCAATAGGTTGATATGTTGCTGTGTTTTCAAAGTGTACATTGTGAGACACTGACTCCACATCTAGAGTCAACTGTCACTATTCCATGGAAAATTGCTCTGTCCTAATAAATTACAATAAGACTAGGCAAAAAAAACCTTCAGCTCAAGGCTGGATGGGGCAACCCATGGGAAATGGAGGAGGAGAGGATATGGGGGAGGGGGAGACGGAGAAGGTGGAGGCAAGGGAAACCGCAGTCAGGATGTTATGTGGGAAAGAAAAATAAAGTTGAAAAGAAAAAAAGAAAATCATTCTGTCCCCATTGTATTTCTGGACTGGTGGCCTCCATGGACACTTTTCACAGTGACATCTTCTCTCCACAGGAGAGAGTTCCTTACTGGGATGCAAACATGCATACAAATGTATCTGAACTTGGAAACTAATAAACCTGTAGTGTTATGGGATAATGTTTTTGCACACTGTGAAGATGTGTCTCTGCCAAGATACCTTCTGATTGGTTTGATAAAGAGATGAATGACCAATAGCAGGAGAGGATGGGGGGACTTCTGGGAAGAGACAGGAACTCTAAAAAGAAGAGAGGTAGAGAATTCACCACGAGAACTATGAGGAGGGTAATGAGCCACATGGCAGAATGTAGATTAGTGCAATTGGGTTAATTTGCAATTTTATTCTTCTGTCTCCCTATCGTGCCAAAGGATGCTTTCTTCTCACCACCTTCCTCTTCTCTCTCTCTCTCTCTCTCTCTCTCTCTCTCTCTCTCTCTCTCTCTCTCTCTCTCTCTCTTCCTCATTCTAATAAAGTCTCTCTATGTGAAAAAAATAAATAATGGGCTAATTTAAGTTATAAGAGCTAGTTGGGAGCAAGCCTAAGCTAGGGCCAAGCTTTCATAATTAATAAGAAGTCTCTGTGTCCTTATTTGGGGCATGGCTGGACAGAGAAAGTCCAACTATTCTGTAGCTTGGTTAGACCAAAGAGACTCAAGAACTTAGGCACACAAAAAAAATCAACAGTTATATTCACAGCAAATATACAATGGGCTGTGATAACACTCAGTGAACCCATTAGATGTATTACTTCATTATCTGCACTTCAAGAGCCATGTAGAATTTCAAGTCCATATAAAAACCACAACCTGGAGCTTAAAAGACCATTCTTTCTCCCAGGCTGAAGATATTTCCTGTAAATTCACTTTTCTCAACTCTGGCCTCAGTTCTTCAGACATGTCAAGAGAAGCGTCCTCCATGACTAAGAGTTGTCCATATCAGAGGATACCATTGTTCCAGGGTCTCAGAGAGACCTAATCTAGATGTACTCTGCAGGGCTATTCACTTACTGTGAGAAATGAAATTGGTGTGTCAATAAAGTCACTATGCTAACATCATTGTAAAGTCACTTAGAAAGGAGGTGACACTTGCTTTTCCCCATGCGCTTCTATGGTTATCAAAAGTACTACTGACTTCAACAGCAAATGGATACATAAATAAAATGTGATATATTCAACCAATGTAATATGACTTGGCAAAAAAAAGAATAATGTTCTAATAAATGCTGCAACGTGGATGAAAATAGATTACAAGAAGTGATACTTCCCAAATGAAAATAGCCACATGCATAGAACTAAAAGGTAGGTGAGTGCTTGACTGGTCATGGTGAGGAAGGAGTTGGGGAGCAGGAATAAAATGCTGGAAGGTATGGAGTTTCTTTTAAAGGTGATAAAAATATACTAGAAATGTGATGGCTGCATGGCTCTTTGGCTAAACAAATCTATACCGGCTGTATAATATAGGTGGATACGTTGTATATATTGAATTATATCCAAATACAGCTGCCTCAGATCATTTTGAGATGGTTTGTGAAGCACACCCAGATTAAAATTGTTTTCCTGTGAGGGTGTTGTTTTGAAGGCCATTTCCTTCTCACAGTACATGACAGAAAAGTAAAAGGCCAGGCAAAACTCGGGTCCCATTAAATCCTGGACCTGCGTCACAGTCATGGACATCCTATCGGCCAAACAAGGCCTAGGTGTGGCCTCAGGTCCAAAGCGAGAGGTTAATTTTCTGTTCACTGAGCCACTGCTGGTGTCACATGGGAAAGGCTGTGAATATAAAGCATTACTCTGGGAATGAGGCAGAACATTTGGAAAAAGAATAAATAAGCTCCACCATAAGTGATATTCTTCTTGGTGGTGGTAGGAGTATGCGACTGAGACACAACAGAATGCTGTCACGCATGGGTCTCCTCACACTGACACACTGAAAGCTCAGTCCATCTCCTTTCTTGAGTGCAGTCTTCTTTGCTTTTATTTTCTGTCAACAAAACTTGAGTCATTTTTAAGCTGCTGCAAAATAAACCGAAACACGTCATCTGTGCCTTATAGTCTGCAATGCTGACATCATCTAGCTTGATAACGTTAGGCTATACTTTCAGCATTTGTGTTTTTCAACTAGAAATCTTAGGGTATGTTGGGATTAATTTTAGCTGATATTAACAAAGACCTCTGAGTAACACTGTAGTAAGGAAGATACAATTTTATTTGTTTCTCAAGAAGATCCCACAGGAATGATTCCATGGATTAGGTAATTCTGCAGTCCTAAAGGACCCAGGCTCCATGCAGAAGGGACCCCTGCTGTCATGAGCTCAGAAAGCACCTACCACATGCATTTTCCATGCAGCAGAATCACAGAGTCAGGAAGAAAGAGACAAGGGACAAGAGACACAGGGGCAGGAAGTAGAGCAAGCACATCCCCAGGGCACATCACAACACTCCCCTCCACCTTAGGGGCCAGGACTGTTTCCCGGATATGCCAAGCTATAGTCATGTACATTGCCTGGCCTGGCAGAGCAAAGGAGATATTGTAGTAGAGAGGAGAGGAGAAAAAAACGAGAGAAATGGGAGGCATTTCTCTTGAAAGGCAAGAAGAGGATGGAAGAGAGGAGGAGAAGAAGGGGGAGGGGAGGAGAAGAAGGGGGAGGGGAGGAGAAGAA
>PVIH01001761.1:0-20965 GCA_004025045.1 Sigmodon hispidus | reverse complement strand
CTTGGCAGTGTGCAGGCAGACGTGGTGCTGGAGAAGGAACTGAGAGTTCTACATCTGGATCCTCAGGCAGCAGGAGACTATGTACCACAACAGGTGTAGCTTGAGCACATGAAACTTTGAAGCCCGTCCTCAGTAACACACTTTCTCCATTAAGGCTGCACCTGCTCCAACAAAGCTACACTTTCTAATAATGCTACTCCTTATAGGCCAAGCACTCTAACATGAGTCTATGGGGGCCATTCTTATTTAAACCACACAGATGGAATACTCTGGCAAAAGCAACTTGAGAGAAAGAGGGCTTACTCTTTGGCTCACTATTCCAAAGGGAACAGTCCATTACGATGACGAAGGTCTGGTAGTAAGAGTGTGTCCAGCCTATCACACTGCACTTGTGTTCTATATAAACCCTCAAAGCTCTCATACACACATACAAGTGACTTACTTCCTCTTGCAAGGCTTTGCCTCCCAAAGGTTCCAGGATTGTCCCAAACAGCCCTAGTGTTACACAAATGCTTTAAGAGTTCATCACTTTCCATGAGAACTACAGTTCCAGTTTGCCAGTAATGACTTTACAACTAGCAAGGGCGTCTTTTATCTGTGACTTATAAATAATAATTATAGCAGAAATGCAAACCTTATGGAGACTCAGGAATCACAGTGATAGTGTTCGAGTTCAAACAGTGTCATTTCCTTCACTTGTTGCTTTGACAAAGTACTTGACAGATTTAAAGCAAGAGAAGAAGAGTTTATTGGGCTCACAGCCTCGGAGGGTTCAGTTCGTGGGTTCTTGGCATGTGATTGGGCAGAACACAATGGTGGTGGGGTTTGAAGCAGATGGGTCCTTCACCTCATGACAGAAACAAAGTAGAGAGAGGCAAGAAGAGACTATGAACCATGTAGAAACTTCCCATGACCCACTTCCTCCAACAGCAAACCTCATTTACTAAGTTTTCCAGAATCTCCCAAAATAGGAGCATCCAGCAGTGACTATAACATTCCACACAAGAGCCTGTGGAGGACATTTCACATTCAAACCATCACACACCCTTTAAGAGTTGTGTGACCTTGAGATAGTTTTGGGTTTTTTTTTTCTAGTAGATAGTTGTTGTGGTGCCTCATAGGCCAGATCTGAGAATACATGAACTAAACCATGGCTGCAGTGACTTCTGTAAGGCAGTTGATTTTATTCTCCATCAGGCAGTATGTCGGTTAGTTTTTCTCAACATGGCAAAAGCTGTAGTCACCAAGTGAATGTCAACTGGAGATTTGCCTTCACCATTTTTTGATTAATAATTAATATAGAAGGACTTATCCCATGTGGGTGGTACCATCCCTGGGCACTATAAGCCATGAGGAGCAAGCCAGTAAGCAACTTTCCCTCACAGTCTCTGCATCAGTTCCTGCCTCCAGTTTCCTGCCTTGGCTTCCCTAGATGATGATAGACTAAGGTCAGGGCACAGAAACCAAACAAATCTCTTCCTCTTCCAAGTTGTTTTTGGTCAGTGTTTTAGCACAGCAATCTAAAAAAACAGAATCAACAGAGAGCCAGGGAAATGTGCAACAATGACTGGACTCTTTTCTCAAGGTAGCAGTACCTACTTGTGCTAGTGTAGACAGTGCTGAGAACCCTGGAGGAGGCTCATTATACTCCATGAGCAATAAAGGGCAAGATGGTGGAGCCCTGAGAAATCTTGATGTGATAGGGGCAGGCAGTTGGAAGTCTTTGGACACAGCACCTTCCTGAAGGCACCTGGCCTTCACTCAGCCAAGTCATGACTTTATTTTATTTGCACACATTTGCTCAGGTACAAAATCCATGTGTGAAAACCACAGAAAAAAAAATGTGCCTAGTTTTCCAGATAAAAATTACAACCAAGGGGCTAGAGAGACAGCTATTGGGTAAAGCACACAAGTGTGAGGGACCTGAGTCCGGTCTCACATAAAAAGGCTGGATGCAATAATATGCATTTGTAATCTCAGGCCTGTGAGAGCAGAAATAGGAAGGTCCCTAGAGATCACTGGCCAGCTAGTGTAGCTTACTGGGTGAACTCCAGACCAATGAGACATCCTATCCCAAGATACAAGGGAGGGGGCTGAGTTTGTATAATGCCTCCAGCACAAGCATGGGGACCCGAGATTAGATCTCCAAACCCAAGAAAAGAAATAGGTGTGGTGGTCCAAGCCTTTGCCTGGAGAGGAACATAGACAGCCACTTCCCTGAAAGTTCACTAACCAGTCTAACCAGCTGGTAAGACCTTGTCTTGAAACACAAACGAGGGAGAGATACAAAAAGACACCCAGTATTGACTTCTGGTCTGTACACACACAAATAATAATAATAAGAAGAAAAACAAAAAAAAAAGAGGACTTCTTAGGACCTCTTGCCTGCATGCATACCATGTGCACACACAAAGATGGAAATTGAAATCAAGAGCTAAGTGTGGTAATGGAACCACTCGGAAAGCTACAACTAAGTTTGAGGGCAACTTGAAATTTGGGCTTCACAATAAGTCTCTGTTTTATAAAACCAAAGAGAGATGGGGAGGAAGGAAGGGTCAGCAGAAAAGATAAAGGGAGAGGCGGGGAGGGAAAGAACCTGCCTTGTAAAATCACCTTCAGGAAGCTATGGAGATATCTCCTGGGTACAGTTCTTCACTCCTGGGTGAATTCTACTAGCAAATCCTCTGCCTTCTCTCTTTTTCCTTTGAGTCCCTTCAGAATTTCTTGTAGGTTTCTTGGGGATACCTCTTATGCTGTGGGAATCCACAAATGCCGACTCCTTTGCTGCGGTGCTCTGGGCCTGGGGACAGCCACGACTCTAGTCTACTGACTTTGTACAGGCTCCTGCCCGGGCCTGGGACTCAAGCCAGCAGCAGGTTGTGGAGTGTGCAGTAAAGTGAGGGCAGATTGCTGGAGTTTGATCAAGAGAACAGATGTGTGAGACGGGCCGATCTGACCACAGAGAGTCATTTCCCTGCACCTTTCAAAGGCGCACAATTGCCTGGGTGAGCCAAGGCAATTTGATGCGCATTACCTTCTTCCTAAGCACTGAGAGCTGGAGCCTTCCTCCCGGAGGTTGTGCAGTTAGGTAGGACAGGAAGCCAATTGCCTCGGAAATGCTGTAGTGGCTTCGGGGAAACACATGTCCATGGAAAGTGCCCAACACTGTACTAATGGCCTAGCCGTTACCACACCCTGGCCAGAAGTAAGGAGCTATTGATCGTCTGTTCACTCTGCATTTCAAGGCATGACTGGCGCCATCTTTACAGGAGAAGGGGGGGACATAAGACACACAAACCTTCCACTCCATTTAAAGGAGCCTTTCCACGCCTTCACAGCCATCCCTGACGCAGGCGGCTGTCTGCCCCTTTCCAATGCCTGCACCTCTAGCCATCTTCAGGAACCCTAAAGGCGCCTTTAACATTTGCCATGGCTCCTCTACCAAAACCATCCACCATCGCAGCACAGTCTGGCAAACGCTGTGTGCTCTGTTAACTCATCTATGAGATGACGAAAGTCTCTGGGCCTTGGTTTAGTTGGAGGAGTGTGAAGAGATGTTTGGTGAGGGGTGGGGTTGGTGAGAACCGTGGAGCTGACTGAGCAAAACCAATTACTGCTTGCCCGGTGAGACACCCAGTCATAAGTTTTTTCATAGTATAGGGAAGGGGCTAAAAAGTCTAGACTCACTCAAGATGACAGGGTTTTAGTTTTTGTTTTTTAAATAAGTTGATTTTTCATGTGTTGAAAGCTTCTGGGGGAAAGAAAAACAGTGAGACCTAGAAATACGATTGAGAACCAAACATGTTGCATTGGTTGTAGCAACAAGGCGATTGACTAATCATTGCTGGTGTCCAGCACCTTTCACTCAGCCTGCTATGGCTGAGGGTCCCCACACTGCTCCATGCATTGTAGTTCATTTCTTCTATCATTTTTTTTTTTTGCCTTGTATGGATGTCCAACAATTTGCCCATCCATTCAAGAAATAGGCTTGGGATATTTTTAAATAAAAAATGTCTCTGAAATAAACAGCCCATTCCTTTGTGTGCCTTCACCAGGCTCCAAGCCCTTGGAGAACTGAAATTGTACCTTTTCAGTCTCGTTCCTGGTACATCATAGGATCCCAGTGCACGGCCGTTGTAGAAGGAAAGACAGAATAAGGTCAGCTTTGTACAGTGGGACCATAAAGAGCACCATAGCCTTGGGATAACAACACTATCCCAGAGTCCTCTGCTTGGGTGGACTCTGGAAACTTGAAGCAGAACTGGGTCTCCTTGCTCAGCGGGGGAGGCAAGTCCTCGGTGCAGTCTTCCATGCCTCAGTTTCCCAGTCTGTATTTTGTAATATTTTTGTGAGGATTCTCTGGGCTAACGCTACTCCAGACATAAAATAGTCTTCTTATAGCTCCGCCCCTTCTCACCTCTGAATTGTCACCCACCCCTGGCTGAACTTAACGTGCTCTCGCCAGCCTGACTGAAACTGCTGAAGGAAGCCGAGTTCCTGCCCAGCGGTCCACCTAGGCAAGTCCACCTCGTCTGTGACAGGTGTCGGAGGAAGTCTGTGAAGTTCCCCAGGGAGGCTCTGTCTCCCAGGTGTGGGAGACACAGGCCTTGACTGCGAAAGTGGATGCTGGAAATAGTTCATTCATTTCCACCACAGCCCACTGGGGAGAGTCTGAGGAGGGACTGGTCCTTCTCTCTCTCTGTTTCTTCCAAACACGTACTTTTTACCCTGCATTCTCTCTCTGCTCCTCATACTGGTCTCCTGGGGTGGCCAGCACAGCTGACAGAGACACTGTGGCTTACAAATACAAACCATCTCAGGAGAATATTGGGACCTGGATGTGAGATCAGTTTATGTTAGTTGCTGATGTGTGTGTGTGTGTGTGTGTGTGTGTGTGTAGATGCATGCATATACATGTGTTTGTAAACGAGAGCTCAACATCTCTCTACCTTATTTTTTATCAGATTCTTTCTTCAGTCATGTGTCTGTGTGTGGGTATGTGTGTGCTGGTACAGGTGCCCTTGGAGGTTCGAGAAATCAGATTCCCTGGAACTGGAGTTATAAACAGTTGTGAGTCACTCGACATGGATGCTAGGACCTGGACTTGTGTCCTCTGGAAGAGCAGTTAGTACTCTTAACTGCAGAGCCATTTCTCCAGCCCTCTACCTTATTTTTAAAGATAAGACCTCTCATTAAATGTGGAGACCACCAATCCAGCAAGCTCCAGAGGTCCTCTGTCTCTGCCTACCCACAGATACTATAGGTACATACCATATCTTTGGCCTAGGTTTTTGCATGGGCACTAGGTTTAGAACTCATGCCCTCCCTCATGCTTGCCTGGCAGGTATTTTATCCACTGAGCCCCTGATGATATTATTATTATCCAGGGAGGGAAGATGGGGGGCCCCTATATGTGACAGATATTAGAATGAGCCTCGCCAGACTTGCTATTGGAGGCAACTTCCAAACCCTGCTTCCCAGGGAGGCAGAACCAGCCAATCTCCAACCCTGTGACTGCGCTTCCATCCAAGACAATCTGAATTAATTTTATGCATGAAATTTGGTGGGATGCAATGCCAAATGTTTAACTGAAATCAAGATGCAAACTTCCCTTCTTCCACTTGGTTTGGCAAATCCTGTCAAAAATAAAACCAAAGCCATTACTCGTGTCTTGCTGGTCCTCTCTGCCCAGCTGCTTACCGTTCCAGCTTCTCCCCCCCCCCCCGTTTGTACCCCTCCTGCTCACTGGTATTTGTTCTGGTGTATTTATGGGTCTCCAGGCAGGCCCCTGGTACTGTTAGCTGTACTGATGTTGCCAAGTCTAAGATCCCTTTTAGGGACTTATTTTATTTAAAGAGCACCCCATTAATGGGTTTAATGGCCTTTCAATCACTTAGCATGCATTGTCAATGAGATGGAATCGATTTTCTGAGAATTCTTGTTCTGGGGGGAAAACAAATAGCCCTTGCTTCCGACTGCAATGTGGCCAGCAAACAGAGGATGAGAGACTCAGCTCCAGGCTGGGGTGGTAAGCATCTCATGCAGCTGGCCAGCAGCAAGTTAGGCACACTAGGCCCTGAGGTACTGGGCCTGTCAGGGTTAGAATAGCCCACTGTCCATTCACAGAGGACCTGATCTAAGGTCTGATGCACTCACTCTCTTTGTGGGGCACATTTTTTGTGATGATGTGTCAATAGCAATAGGCCTGGATGTGTAGCTGACCCCACAGTGTCCCCAGACATAAACTTGGAAAAACATTGTTTTCATCATCTAGAGCTCCACAACCTGACACCCTCACACATGGCCAGGCTTCTGAGGGAGGGCTAAATTCCACCCTGAGTTGATAATAACATTTTCCCAAACAAAGGCGGAGAGGTAATTTCAGGCAGGGGCACAGAGAAGCTGGAGGAACCCTGGGCCATGCTCAGGGTTTGGCTCTTCCAAGTCACGGTGTTGCTTTCGATGTTGCTAAGCTAAGTGCTCCCCTTCCAGTTCTGCCACAACCATTCTCCAGCTTATCTCCTCCTCTATGCCCTCAAGCATCTTTCCAGAGCCCCTGCCTGAACCACCCCTCATGCTCCCCCACACTCTCCCTGTAGCCATTCCTTGGCACTCAGTGTCCAGAATCTCCTTCAGTGAAATGTGTGCTGGTCGTCATGACCACTTACGACCTCACTTCACAGAAAGGATAGAGGCTAAAGAGTCAAGTTACTATGGCAGGAAAACCTCTCTCCTTAGCCCTGCTTACCTCTCCTAAGGTACACAAAACGGACCCAGTCATAGTCAGGCCATGAAAATACCTAGAGTACCTGTCACCTATGAAGTACACATCCTGTGCCAAATGCCTGAGATTCTCCCCCACCTTCTCTCTCCTCTTATTTAAAACAAAACAAAACCCTCAGAGACGGAGAAAAGATTACCATAAGGTTAACCATTTCCCGAGGTTCCACACCAATTGAAGGCTTATTTTTATCTGTCAAGCACTGGGCTAAGATCTTGTATCTGTTTATATTATTAAACCCTAACATAGTAGGTATCATTACTAACAATAATGGTTTACAGATGAGAAAAATACGTCTCAGACATGAGAGCCCCTTACTCAGGTCTGGTTGCCCCGCCTATGAGTGTCAAGCAAGCATTTAAGACCAATAGGCTGAATTCTGTGCTTCGAATCACAATGCCATTGTCACCTCCCAAGGCTGGGGCTTTTCACATTGCACCAAAGCTGCTCTGTGCTCTCCTAAACTCTTTGGAAAATGGCCCGTAAGTTTCCCCAAAACAACAGTTGGAGAACTGTCTCCGAGGTCTCCTGCCTTGGACTGGAAGCCTGTTTGCATTTGTCCTTCTGCGAATGTCTCCAATTCCCAAGTAGAACACAATTTAACTGCAAAATTTGCCTTAACTAGGCAGCTGTCTGCGGCAGTCAGGCACCAGGCTCAGGTGCGACTCCCAGTAGGCATTCCTGAAGCAGCGAGCCAGCCCCTGTAAAGCAATATAAAGTCACCTCGGAGAAATGAGACACCACTTGGAAGAGGCGCATGCTGCTGTGCCTGTTCATTGTCAGTTCAGAGTGGTGCGGTGGGTGCCAATCATGGCTCAATTACTCCCAGACTTCCCTCCTAAAGGTGTGCCTGTCATTTAGGAGAACTGGTTCACAGCCAGCTACCACACGTCCATGTGTCAAGTGGCAGAAGGCCTACCTGAGATATTGCTCTAGAAGGGAGCAGGCTTGAATTTAATTAGCCACTCTCTGTGATGTCACCAGTCCATCAAAAGGAGGAATCTCAACAGTCAATAGGGCAGATAGCATACATCGCCTGATAATGCTTAGGACGTTGTGCTAAAGGCTTAAAGGTAGAATAATACCTCTTCTTCTCCTCTATCCCACGTGATCCAACATTAGATGGAGGACAAAGTATGGTAAGCAAGGCAGGTGCCATTAGAAAGGAACAACCAGCCAAGTCCAAGGTTGTCTATTCAGAGGCCTTAGCTGATGCTGAAGCAAGAGAAAGGTTACAGAAAATAACAAAGAAGGGTAAAATGCTGGGGGCACCTAATCATCTAATCTGTGAGGAAAAGGAAGTTGCAACGATGCCCTAGAGCCAGAGTAGACTGGTGCCCAGTGAGACCAGGATGGGATCCGGGAGGCGGAAAACACCCCAAGTGACTGGCAGGCTGAGCAGAGGACTGTTGGACAGTGGTATCAGGAAAGAGCAACCCACAGTGAGCTGAGGTCCATGAAACGGGGATGGTGAAGCAAAGACTCAATATTAGAGAGTCCTCTCTGGAGATACATGGGAGGCTGAAATTGGGGAAGCAACAACAAGACCCATAGAAGGGATGTGCTTAAGGGCTGAGGACAGTCAGCATGCTTGTGAGTCCAAAAAAGGGATGGATGTTACACAGGAGAATGCGTTCCTCGTGGGACAAGAGTCGGGGCAGTAAGTTAGAGGTACAGCTGGACACGCTCACAATGGGAAGATGGGGAGACCTGTGAGAGACAGGAGGAGGGGAGAGACAGGAACCCCCACAGCCATCTGGAGATGGAGAAGCGGATGGGAAAGATCTGGGTCCCTTAACTTTGTCCACAGGTCCCAAATGATCTCCAAAGGAACTGTGGTCCCCATCTAAATAGTATGAGGTTTTCCTAAAATGGGTATCTTCTAGAAGAAGATTGTCTTAGTCACTGTTCTATTACTATGAAGAGACGCCATGGCTGAAGCAACTCTTATAAAGAAAACATTTAACTTAGGTTTTTTTTTTTTTTTTTTTTTTACCTTTTAGAGGTTTAGTCCATTATCAACATAACAGGAAACACAAGCACACAGTTAGGGCTGAGGCAGTAACTGAGAGCTACATCCTGACCCACAGGCCAAGGGAGACTCTAAGCTTGGTATGAGCTTCTGAAGCTTCAAAGCCCTCCCCCCCAGTGACGTACTTCCTCCAACAATGTCACACCTGATCTTTCTAATCCTTTCAAATAGCCCCTCTCCCTGGCCACTTTAGGACTGAAATATAGGAGCCTAATTGCCCGCTGGGAGGGGGGGGCATTTTTATTCAAACCATCACAAAGATGCTAAGGAGATGATGGGGAGTTACCACATTCATCTTTATCATCATCCTGTGATTTCTTCACTTCAACTTTTACATCCTTTTTCTTCTTACCCACAGCCTACGGACCTAAAATCCACCCCAATAACCTGGGTCTTCCTCTTTCGTGCCCCTCTGCATCTCCCTGATGATGCTGTGTTCTGCAACCCTGGCACCAGATCCTAGCTTCAGAGAGAGCTAGAACTCAAACCAATTCATTTCATTGCTCAAACCATCACTGTCTACCAACAGCGTTTAAGCTGTCACTGAAGTGAGGCTGGGGAGGAACGGTAGGCAGTTTCCTCATTCACCCTCAGTGGAGCCCTGCTAGTCAGGAACTCAGAATAATGAAGTTCATTTGGGAAAGTCTCAGGACTTCGACAGTCTCCTTGGCCTTCACTCAGACTCTCACTTTGTTTCGGCCCTGCCTAATTTAAAATTCCAGATGTGAGGTTTTCGATCAGGAGTTCCAAGCATCGGACCAGTGGTGTCATGAATCAGTGGTTCTCCAGGTTCTCTGATACGATTCTCAGAGCACTGGTCAGTATTAGGGCTCAGTTTCCTTGGGAACTGAGCTTGGAATACAGTCATATGGTGCTAACTTCAGCCAAGTTTTACTCAATTTTGAGAGGTGGCTATTTTGTGGCAGCACCAGGAAGTTGTGCTCAATTGTAGATTAGAAAGATACTGCCATTGGGTACTGGGGAGAATGGAAAGCATGGGGCATGGGCCCATACTATTTCTTAAAACAGCATTAGTATACAACTCTTGTGAAAAATCTTAAAATTTATCACTCAATTAGTGGTACACTTACAATACAGCTTGGATATACCGCCTGCATATATTTAAAAATAAAGAAAATGTATGCCTCTAAAAAAAGATTTAAATTAATTGTCTTTTGTCAAAATAGCCCCAATTGAAAACAATCCATATGTCTGTCATTGACAAATGAACAAAAAAATTAAGACACATTCAACAGAATAGAGTCCTGGGGTAAAATGATTAAAGTTAAGAATACATACAGCATTTATGAACTTCAAAAAACAGAATTTAGACATGACTATATATTGTGTGTATCCACTTATTTGCAATTCTAACATGGGTGATGCTAGTGCATATTTAAGGAATGGAAATCTATGTTTATTTGGAGACCATAAGTAATCAAGGATGGGAGCTGACTGCAGAAAAAAAGTCAAGGAAACTTGGGGGTGATAGAAAGGTTCTGCATTTTTATTGTGGTAGTGTTCTCTCGGAAACACATCGATTTTATTGTATGAAGTTTAGCTTAGTAAAGTTGACTGAGCAAAAAGAGAAGGTTCCAAGAACCTTTCACCAGGTAAGAAAAGTTAAAACCTGACCGTGATTTTCTTATCTTCAATAGCTTATCTTCTTATTTCTAAAAGCATTTTAATTAGGTGCCCTAAGCCAACAGGCTCCAGTTTCAACCAACCAGTAGAGGGAACTCTTTCTCAAATGGAAGTTTCACCAACCCTAAAACCTGCCAGGTTAATCCAAAGCTGTGCAGATGTGCTGGGTTTGGTGATCAATGGGGAGGGGTCTCACTGTGCTGTGCAACTGCTGACACAGAGGAATGCCAGGTCTCGATGCTGGATGCTAGGCCTAGAGGCTAGATACTGTAGCAGCTGGCCTCTGGGGAAGGCTGCTAAGAAGCCAGCTGAATCAGCACGGAGAGCCAAGCAGCGGGCCCTTTCCTCTGCCATGGCTCTCTTCCTATTAATATCCATCCCCTGCACCCCCAGGAAGGTGGTCTAGATAATTTTATGTGTTACAATTTGTAGTGTCATTCCCAACATTCAGTGAGCCATGGTCGTGATCTCTCCAGCAAGATCAAGTTCCACTCTGGGAGGTTGTGGTATATGCATACATATCTGCTATTCTCATTAGACTTCTGGTTTTTTTTTTTTTTTTTCTAGCCAATACTTGGTTACCAAAATCTCCGATACAGTGCATGGTGTATAGCAAAGTGTGTCCTGACCCACCTTGGATTGATAGGCCTCCCTGCGTACTGATGACTTCTGCTTTTCCTTTGAGAATAGTCCTGGGCATCACTGCTGAAGAAAGGCTCAGTAGACAGCTACTGAGTACATATGTGCAGTATGCCCTGGTCTGAGGGATAGTTGAGAGTGAGGTGTGTACTAGGGTGATGCCAATCAACTGATACATTTTTAAAGGAGGTCAATGCTTTCTGCACTTTTCAGTTTTATGTTCCATCAATTTTTTGTTTTCTTTTTACGTCCTGGCTCCAATTTCACGTCTCCTGAAAGTGTCACAGAGCACATATCTGATTTTTAATGAAAAGTAAATAAAATCTGTCCAGTGGGTATCTTTTGTGAATTTTCCAAATCTTCCGAGGCAATGAAAAACCTCCTTCTATGTGGGAAACACCTGAATAAATGAGAGAATTATGTGACTGCTTAGAAATTACTTAGGAGACAGACTGATCACATTCAAACTGGCTTTTGTGGCCTCACCTCACATACAAAGAAGGGGGCAAAAGGGCAGGTTCCTGGCAGAACTGCTTGTCTATGAGCATCTCTGAAGATGTTGATAAGCGAGTCTTCTAAAGTCAACGTTGCCTCAACCACATAGGTGGGGTGTTTCATCCAACAGTTCCAGATACGTCTTTGAAGTGACCTCAAAAGGTTTAGGTAAGAATGAGGAAGAAGTGGACATGGTCTTAGAAAAAAGAAACCACTATGCATGTACCAAACTCTTAAATAGTAAAAAAGAAAACATGAGTTGCAAGAAGGGGAAGGGCTTAGGGAGTCTCGGAACTCTCACACCGATGCCCATGGGCAATATTTACTTACATGTATTACAACTGAATGTATGCTTTATGGTGCTTTGAGGAGACATGAAGCAGGAGTAGAAATGTCTAAGAGAAAAATGAATGAGAGAGTATGAAATTTTCAAAGTGTGGGAATCATCCACATTATAGGACGGTGTATAAGTCAGCTCACATTGCCCTGCTATGTCCCACACTTTTAATAACCCCAAATATGGACATAAAAGTAACTACACAAGGACCACCTAGACCAATCATTGGGTAAAGGTGCTTGCCACCAGCAACAATGTGAATGTACTTAATGTCATCAAATTTCATGCTTGAAATGGGAAAAAATAGAAATTTCATTTTATGTATTCCATTACATTAAAAAAAATGTAAAGGCTGGTAGCAAAAGACATCATGTTTCTGTTGTGGGTCAGATACTATTCTAACTGCTTTCTATATGCTGCTTGAATTGATCTCTAGCAATCCTATGAAATAGGGCCTATTAGCCCCAGATGAGAAGGGGAGAGCCAAAGAAGCCATGCACCTTGGTATAGAAATGAAGAAAGTAGCCAGGCTGGAAAAACAAAGACAAGGCAGACTCCAGGGTCAGTGCTATATCTGCACACTCCCTGCTGGCTGGAAGGTTGTGAATGAATCAGATAAAAGGAGAGACCCATCCAGACCTCCTCCCCACTAGCTCAACCTGTAGACCCATGACTCAGCCTTGGGCCAGGGCTGCCTCCTCCTGACCTTTGCTGCTGTCACAGAGCACAACCATGGAGATGGAATCCCAGATACCATTCCCATCAGCATAAAAAGATATGCGGTCCATGCCCCTAACAAGGGGACATTCTTTAGGAAAGGGCCTGTGGGATTATGTGCCCTTTACAGTTCCCTGGCGATTACTTATCCCAGGCCTTTTGAAGTTTAAATAAAATGGAATAGTTAATGCCGTGGTGAATTATTCACTAAAATACTTGCACAATCTGGGTTTGAGAAAAGAACCCAGAATGGAGATTTCAAGCATTAATGTTTTACCATGTACATGCCCTAAGTTTTGATATATTGGTATACCGCTTTAGTGCATTGTTAAAAGTGTTTTGGCTTTGGCTTACTTTCTAAATCTCTCTGTCTCTGTCTCTGTGTGTATGTGTCTGTCTCCTGTGTCTTTCTCTGTCTCTGTATGTGCCTCTTTCTCTTTTCTCTCTCTCCTTCTGTCTCTCTGTCTGCCTCTGACTGTACATGTGTCTCTCTCCATAACAAGGGTCTTCCATTAGCATATATTGAGAGCTTACAGCATAGACGCACGTTATGTGCAGTATTTAACCCTCACATCCCCATTTCACACCTGAGAAAAACACTTGGAGTTTAAGTGACCTGCTCAACATCAACACCAAAAATACAGAGAACTGCCTCACACAGGCAGTCTGATGAGGATGTTTCATTTAACCTAGGACATGATCTTGGGGTGACCTGTTCCACACTCTGTGAGGCCTGTTTCTCTCATCCATGTGTGTGTGGGTGTCCAGATGTGTGAACCTCATTCCAGTTCCAGCATCATCTATGTCCTTGTTCCCACACTCAGCTGATCTTCTACTGAGATTTCTCAGGCAGGTGTCCATCAACAGGTTTAGGTGAATTCTGTGTCATCCACTCTCTGGCACTGGAAACAGAGCTGAGACAGGCAACACTGATGGGCCCCTCCTTCTGTCCTGCCCCCAATTTTTGCCATGGTTCTTTCACTACAACCAGTCCCTAGTTGCATAGGAAGCTCCACTATCAATAAAACCTCCCCAGGTTTGCACAGATCAATAAGGGATACAACGGAGAGGAGGAGGAGGAGGAAGTCCTTGTTGATATTCTCATCACATTCTCCTTTCTTTCTCCAGAGTCATACAATTTCTTCTTACATGCCTAACAAGCTTAAGCCTGTGCCCATGAATATTTAACCACTAAGCCCAGATGCCAACAAACAGCCCTGATTAGAATCACTCCCCAAGTTCTGTAGTTTATTCCCACCATGCTGGTACCTAACTACCATCTCAATGTTTTTCAATGGGAATTGTAGCCTAAATTACTATCTATTCATTAGTTCATGCATAAATGAATAAGAACAAGGTCTCCCCTATGATACTTACTTATTACAAAGAAAATTATTACTATTTTTCTTCTTTTCTAAAATTGTGTTGTATACATGTGTGTGTATATGTGTGTACAGATGCATGCACTATGTGTGTGTACATGTGTGTGTGTACAGATGCATGCACTATGTGTGTGTTCATGTGTGTATAGATGCATGCACTATGCAGGTAACAGAGAACAGAGTGATGTAAAATGTCTTTCTGTACACTGTGAATGTCATTGGTTAATAAAGGGACTGTTTTGATCTATGGCAAGGCATCTTACCAGCAGGCGGGAAATCTGAGCATAGATAAAGGGGAAGGAGGAAGACATGATCCAGCCACCCAAGAATCAACATGTAAAAGAAACACAGGTAAGCCATGGGCCATGTGGCAAGACAATGGAAATGGGTTAAGTTAAGATGCAAGAGCTAGCTAGCAATAAGCCCTAGCCATAGGTCTAACAGCATGTAATCAATATAAGCCTCTGTGATTTCTGTGTGACTGCAGGTCTGAGGGTCTGGACCATGGGCCAGACAGGCCAGAAACCTCTTACTACACACTCAGTGTCCTCCATCACTCTCAACCTTATTCCCTTGAGACAAGTCTCTCACTGAACATGGAGCCATGCTGGCAGCCAGCAAGCCCAGCAAATTATTTCCTGGTACTGGAGGGTTATAAACATGTGGGCACATGGCCATGCCCAGAATTTTTCACAGATGCTGGAGATTTGAACTCAGGTTGTCATGGTTACACAGCAAGCAGTTCCACATGCTAATCCTCACTAGTTTTCCTATATTAGTTTGCACAACTTCCCTAGCGTTCTCTTGGGATGTGACCAGTGAAAGATGACTTTTGTGCTTTCAAAAGACTGACTTATGAACTGTGGATACACCCCAGTGCTCAAATGCTTGCTTAGCATGTGGAAAGTCTCAGGCTCTACCCCTAGTACCATAAACAAACAAATTTGATTTACTCCAGTCACCCTCCTATGTATCCAGCCAACCTGCTGTCCATAATTGCTTCTCTTGGGGCAGACATTCTTACTAGCATTCAAAGCACTGAAGAAGATGACATAGCTTTGCCATAACCTACTTACTATTTAAGGTTTACAAAACAAGTGAAACCCATCTTTGTAAAATACTGACCTTAAACCCAAGACCCACCATTTACATGCTGTGATATCTTAAGAAAAACGAATTCATCTCTCTGTGTTTTCATTGCTTCATTCTAGAAACCATGATATTGCTCATAGTGTGAAGGTTGTACAAACAGCATCTGAGAAGTTTCCTTTGAGTGTTAACGGTTGTCATGATCAAGCACAGTCGTGATGTCCATGGGTGCTACACAGGCATCTCTCCAACAGCTGATGTAGTTCTTGACCTCACTTTGCAGGTACCAACAGTGTCTGGTGCAGAAGATGGTAGCGACTTCTTGGTGAATAAACAAGTAAAACCATTAATTGATGAAATATCATTGATCAATATGACTGCCAAACATCCTTACCACAAATAAGCCATTAGTCTGTCATGTGGACACAAGGCACACTGACACCTCCTCAGCCACAAGTAAGATGGTCAAGAATAAGAATAGGAATGATTTGTCAGAGCTATTAGCATATATATATAAGAATTTTTTTTTAATAAAGTGATGCTTTGAACAAAAATGGCTCCCAAAGGGAGTGGCACTATTAGGAGGTGTGGCCTTGATGGAGTAGGTGTGGTTTTATTGAAGGAAGTGTGTCACTGTTGGGGTGGGCTTTGAGGTATTTTTTTCAAGCTTCACTCAGTGTAACGGTCAGTGGACTTCCTGTTGCCTCTGAGTCAAGATGAAGGACTCTCAGCTCCAGCATCATGTCTGCCTGTATGCTGCCACGCTCCCAGCCATGATGATAATGGGCCAAACCTCTGAAATTGTAAGTGAGCATTCCCAATGAAATGTTTTCTTATAAAAGTTGCTGTGGTCATGGTGTCTTTTCATAGTGATAAAAACCCAAACTAAGGCAATAAGTTTTTTAAAGAATGCAGGCTAAATGTTCATCGGCAAAGAAAAGTTTGAATGAATAATAAATGAGATATTTGTTTTCAGTTGATATCTATTAATGTAAAAATTCTAATTGTAATAAATGAAAATATTAGATGGATAAAATGTAATACTAAAGCTTGCTTTTTAATGTATTTGCATTAGACACACAAGAAACATACCAACATCATAACCAGTTATTTATAATTTATAGAATTTGGGATTATTTTGACTTTTTTCTTCTTGGTATATGTCTATATTTCTTAGATTTTTCAAAAAAAATGATTAAAGAGGAAAGAACTGCTACTGATAAAGTAGATCTGAAATATCAGCCTTAGGGTTAATGTAGCAGGAAAGAAATACCATGTCTGTCTGTGCATACAGACTCTCTGGAAACTCACTCTATCACCCTCTCCCCCCTCTCCCACACACACACACACATCCAATCAGTATGAACCACAACCACCTATCACCATTCTATTCTCAAACCCAGGCTGACTTCACAGCACAATCTCAGTGCTGCAAATACAACAACACCATGCCAACTACTTGGAAACACCGGGGATCACAATGTTTTACTGTTCTTTCAGGCATCTGACACCTAGCAAATGCAGCGAACCTCACATAGACATATTCTCAGCTATTAAAATCCAAACCCACATGTGTTATCTCCTGCCCTTGAGGTGCCTGATACAAAAGAAGCATGACTGAACACCTGACTGATAAGGCTGAGCAAATATGTCTTTAGAAATGGGATGCAGGGATAGCCCAGGTTGGAACTGTGTAGTGTGCATTAAAATCTAGCTAGGTTTGAGTAAAAGGTGAGTCTCAATTTAGCGAAGTGTGACTCCAAGAATATTTGTCTAAGAAAAGTCATTTTATTACCTTCAAATCCACTAGGGCTTGCAGTATAATATTGAGAGTCTAAAGTAAGGTAGTAAGTACATAAAAGGCTTTCAGGGATAGGGGAGAATTATTTATAATGAGCATGTTATATTGATCTAGTATGATATGGCCCTTCTAACACATTTTAAAATAACTTATTTGTAGTAATAAAAGAAGGAATTTTCTCTTTGTCAATAGAGTCTTATCAGAAGAATCAAGGCAGAAATGGTCTGCAAGCCTCCTCCCTGAAAACTAAGTCTCATAGTGTCTGAGGTGCTATGGAAGCTACCACGGGACAAAACCAGTCAATGATCCTACACCGCTGTTAAGCCTGAACAACAATGACCAGCTAGGCAAGACATCCCCGAAGATGCAATAGTGACACTTTTATCTGGGGGTAACCACAGCTGCCTAACTTGACTTAAGGCCCATTCAATAGGATGGAACTCATGCCTAAAGCTTTAAAAGATCATGGACCTTACAAGAGAACATACTCCTGTCATTTCCTAAACCAATGTAACTTCTGACTGTACTGTAAATACTTGTCCTTATACGCACATGTATATTGCCCACTTGGCTATAAGATGTCTCACCATAGGCCAAAACAGCTTTTTTATTAACCAGTAGAAGCAGCACACAGTACAGAAAGGCATCCCAGATCATTCGTATTTAATTACTACTGGTGTGTATATGTGTAGCTCTTACCCCTCATCTTTTTGCAACAGATAGCGACACTTACAGAGACCCACAACTGGTCAAAGTCCCTGCAACACAATCCCAACATCCAAGACTCCGGGAACATCACAGGAGGCAGGACAAAGGGTATATGGACAAGAGGGGCCGGAAGTCTGCTGTAAAATTGTGCCTTTTGGGTAGGACAAAGAAGCTAAAGCTACATCCACAAAACCTCAACAGTATGGTGGCTTTAAAAAGATGTGAGCAGTGATGAATCCTGTTGTGAGGACAGTACAAATGGGGAAAGTTCCAAAGGCCCTAGATGAAGAGCCCTAGTCAGCCAATGGCTGCAGGGAAAAAGAGAATTATTTTTCTCCAGGGCCAAGCCCCCTGATTGATTGTCCAACTCCAAGTGGTCAGCCGTAGGCACATGAATATAAGCACAACATTAAATAGACTAAGTCTCTCTCTCTTTCACACACACACACACACACACACACACACATACACCAATAATAAAGAAGGGTTTCTGTACTATTGGTTACTGCACTATCTGTATTGATTAATAAAGAAGCTGTTCTGGCCTATGGTAAGAGAGCTTACAGCCAGGCAGGAAATCCAAGCAGAGAGAGAGAGAGAGAGAGAGAGAGAGAGAGAGAGGCAGAGTCAGGGAAGATGCTGGAGGAGCAAGATGTAATGGAACACAGGTAAGCCACGAGCCACATGGCAAAACATAGATTAATAGAAATGGATTGAGTTAAGTTGCAAGAGCTAGCTAACAAGAAACTTGAACCATAGCCCAAACAGTTTGCAATTAATATAAGCCTCTGTGAGTTTATTTGGGACCAAGAGGCTGCGGGACACAAACTTCCAGCTACAGAAGAGGTCATAGACTTGGGGAGGAGTTGAGTTGGTCCGGGAAAGACATGGGGGAACTTGGAAGACGGTAGGCAAGGATGAAGTGATTTAAACACAATGTTCATGCATAAAGTGTTCAAAAAGTTACAAAGGTAACCTCCTTACGTAGAGAAATTTTCTCAACTGTATTTTTTTTTTGCATGTGAATGTGTGTGGTGCTCATGTGTTGTACACGTGTGTTTGTATGTGTTGGGTGTGTGAGGACGTGTGTCTGGGGATGTATGTAGGAAAGAGGTTGACATCAGGGATCCATCTTCCATTTTCTTTATTGGAGCAAGATCCCTCTCATCCATGTATAGAGACAACCTGTGCTTGTCTGCCCCCTGGGTCACTAGACAGAGTGATGGTAAATAAATGCCAGAGGCCTGGGAACAAAAAGTATTCAGGACCAGATTTCTTCTCTGAAAATGAATGGCTGCAGAAGCTGGGTGAAAAGGCGAAAGGCATCAGGCTCCTCATGGGATAATGTAGAAAGGAGATGGAAAGAGTATCAGGGCGTGGAGCATAGCCCTGATGTATATGAAGCAAGAATGCTCATTTATCTATCACTCTCCCAAGCCCGAGGTGCATCACAGGCTTGTGTTTTGGCAAACCCTGTGGAATGAATGACTCCCGACTGAAAGCTTGTCTCTCTTCTGTCTCTTCATCTGCAGCTGCCAGTCTGAGTCATGCCTGCAGAGCCGAGGGCTGACCTATATACACCACAAGCTAGCCATCATTATGAAGAATCGCTGTGGCGGTGCCAATTCTCCAAGCGTCTCCCTGATTAAATCCCAAATCACTTTCAATTCATTCTATTTCCCAAGCCCCACCCACCGCCAGGCCTCTTCCTTCTCACAGGCCTCAGCTTTCTCGTTTTTCTTTCCATTTCTTCAGCTGCCCTATAATCTCAGGTGTGAGTCTGTGTAGCTCCTGGGACATCATGTTCTTTCCACCACTTTGACTGGTCTTCCAAGCAGCTCATTCATTGAGAACTTGGAAAACACACCGCCCTGTGACCCATTAATTCTGTCTCTCAAGAGTCCAAGGGACGAACTTTCTAATCATTCTTTTATCTGTTTATCTGATGTGTACTAGGGATCTTTCTGGGTCATCAATATGCCAGAAAGTGGAGGTTCTGGGTTGAATTGATAACCTTGGCTCTTCGGTTGGTTATCCAAGTAAATATATGTGCTTATTATATATAAATATATGTTCACATATATGTATTCATACATATGAATATGTATTTGGCTTTTTGGCAAGACATGTCTTTGAAATGCTGTCAAAGGGAGACAGTGTTATACTGCCAGGATGCAGCTTATAGGAGCAATAACTTCTAAAGTTCCACACCACAATACACATACAGTTTACAACTAATGGTTGTTTAAAAATAGTGGTGAGCATTCCCCACAAAACAAGGTAACCATCTGAGTTAACAGGTATGCCAGTGGCCTTGATCTGTCATTATATATCATGAACATGCCATCGTTGTACCTGGAAAGATATTATTTCCCCCCCCCAAAAAAAACAATGTAAAGAGAAAGATCTAATTCTAGCACACAGGAGGCAGAGGCAGGGGAATCTCTCTGAATTCGAGGCCTGCCTAGTGTACATAATTTTAGCCAGAGCTATATAGTGAGACCCTGCCTCAGAGAAGGAAGAGAGAGAGAGAGAGAGAGAAAGAGAGAGAGGGAGAGAGAACATAGATAAATACAATTGTACAGTCACTATACATCAATTAATTAAACACCAGTAGCAGAAAGCAGTCAATATCACCATGAGCTAGAGGCGTGGCCTTTGGGCCTTGAGGCCCCAGTGTATGGTGCGTGGCCAGGCCAGTTTTTGACTCAGGCTTCTTCCTGTTTGCTCTCTCAAGTTCTTGGAGAAAGGACCTGACCCACTTCTGCCTCATGGACCAGTCCAGCTTTGCAGGAATCACACAACTGTTCAATCCCTTTTATCAGTGAGTATTTCCCTATAAACTCCTTAATAAGTATTAACCTTTTAATTAGTTGCTGGTTATTATTGTCAACTACAAACACTCAGTTTTTGACCATGCTGAACACACAAAGTGCCATTTGTACAAAGATTAAGGACAAAACCTGGCCCAAGTCAGAGCTTTTAAAATGAGCCGCCATATCTCACAAGCCTTGGTGGGCTGGGGTGTAGGTACCCAACAAAAAGAGGCGGGACCTACAGATAAACAGTTCCCTACCCATCCCTCATCCAACACGCCAAGTCTTTGTGCCTTGTTCCTGGGTGTTTCCAGGTTTTAACAATACTGCGCCGCGCCAAACCCCGACCAGCAGGAAAAGACACGGCACCAGGATCCTTCCGTGGCAATTGACCAGGTCCTTTATTGAAGATCGTTGCAGCAGCCGCTCCCAGCCCGTGCAGCCAGCTTTAAACCCCAGGTTCACCACTCAGCTACTGCCACGTGGGCCTCTACCATAGGGCCACGCAAACGGAAGCAAGCGAG
>PVIH01001760.1:154912-218226 GCA_004025045.1 Sigmodon hispidus | reverse complement strand
ATCAACCCATTTCCATGAATCTACCCACCACGTGGCTTGCAGCCCGTGGCTCACCTGAATTCCTACATGCTTCTTCTTCGGGAGACAGATGGCGACTAGTAAACTCCACCCCTTCTTCCTACCTGGCTGCCTCTGATTCTCCACCCACTTCTACGGTGCCCTGCATGGGTCCAAACAGTCTTTATTTATATCGTACAGAAAACATTCCACCACAGGTATTAGGAACAATATCTTGACACTGGAATTGCAAGAAACAATAATTTTCAAAAGTGTTAAAGGGACATGGCTTTAGTAGCATAAATATGGTTTATTGGACAGCTCTGTATTTAGACTGTCATGTTGAAATTCTTTTTGAGATGACATCCAGTATTACTTACAAATTTTCACAATAAGAAATCTGGAAGGGGCTTTCTCTGGTACAGAGCAGCTTCCATAACAACCTTGTCCCTGTGGCACTATAGGAAGCTTATAGGCTCCCTGTGTGTGTGTGTGTGTGTGTGTGTGTGTGTGTATGTGTGTGTGTTTGTGTGTGTGTGTGTGTGTTTTCTTGGCTATACTCTGAGATAGAGTGATATCCCATTTCATTAATCTTCATTAATCTTTCAGAAACAAGTGTGACCTTACCATAGTATATCTTATGCTATATGTAAAACAGTCTACAATAATCTTATATTTTTAATAACCTTTTTTGCCAAGAACCTGCCTAAAACAGGAAGCATTTTTCTTTTTGAGCATGATGGTTAGAGATGGTTTATTTGGCTGTGTTGACTTTTTCTACTTTTCTACTCAGAATATTGAAATGCTTTGATACTTAATTACATATTTTTAAATAGGCTTTAGAAAAATTTCCAATACAAATTAACTTATTCTGAAAACAAATATATATGTCCAAGGTTTTGTTCTAACCTTCCTCAGGAACACTCTATTATACACAAACATAAGATTAGGATCTAGATCTTAATGTCCTATCAAGGCTCATACAACAAAGACTTAGTTGCCAGCCTATGTCTCTACTAAGAAATAGAGGGAATCTAAGAAGGTTGTTACTAGTGGGAAAAAATTCCTGATTTAGAGAGCACGTCCTTTAGAGAGATGTCTTGGTTTTTATCTCTTTGTTTTGAGTCCTAGCCTTTTCTATTGGCTGATCCATACCACAAGTTCTGTCATTAACATCTTCTGCCTTACTCCTGACACACACTAGGTAGGGGTTAAGGAAGAACAGCATTAAACTGCTAAAATAAACTAAAAAACTTCTTTTTAAGCTATTCCTAACAAAAATAATGTCCTACTTAGGGATAGTATTGCTATGATAAACACCGTGGCCAAAGTAACTTGGGAATAAAAAAGTTTATTTGCTTTATACTTCCACATTGTAATCTATCATTGAAGGAAGTCAGAACAGAAACTCAAAAAGGGCAAGAACCAGGAGGTAAGAGGTGATTCAGAGGCCTTGAACAGTTGCTGCTTACTGCCCTGGTCTTCCTAGCTTGTTTGACTGTTTTCTTAAAGTACTCAATATACCAGTCCAGGTGTGGCACTACTCACAATGGACAGGGCCTTCCCTGATCAAAGACTAATCAAAAAACTGTAATATGGCCTTTGAAACTCAGACCCCTGTCCAGAGCAGAGTCAGAGGTGAGCAGATTCTAGCTCCTGGGCCACCTGTTCAGAGAATTCCTATCCAGGACAGGGGTCACACCGAAGGGTCAGATCTCAGATTCTTGCCAGCAGACAGAGCCTAGGCTTTAACTGTAAGGGGCATCCTTCAGTGACCCCTAAAAGAAGGAACACCACACGGCTGGGCCCTGGCTCCAGGGTAAATTGTGTCATCAGAGAAGACTGAGGCCTTTGAAACTCAGACCCCTCTCCAGAGTGGAGTCAGAGATCAATCAGATTCCTTGCTCAGAGCAGACAGGAGACACACAAGCCCTCAAGTCACAACTGACTAGGAGCTGACTAATTGTAAACCACAGAAGCCACGGGCAGACACCAGTACAAGAATACTTATAACAATATGAAGAACAATAAAGCAACAGAAGAAACTGGTGGTTCTAAAACTACAAGATATGAACAGAACAATGACGAGGAAACAGAAGGAAAAAAAAAACAGCAAAAGCACCTTTATGAAGATTATTGAAGCCTTCAAAGAAGATAAAAAAAAATTTCCTCAAAGAAATAGAAGAAAATATAAACAAAAAACTGGAAGAAATAGACAAATCCTTGAAAGAAAACCAAGAAAAGTAAAGGCAAAAAATGAAAGAAACATTCCAGGGACTAAAATTTGAAATAGAAGCAATAAAAATGGCACAAAGTGAGGCAATGGTGGAAATGGAAAATCTGAAGAAAAATAAGAGCTGGAACTACAGATAGAAACATAAACAGCAGAATCTAAGAGATGGAAGAGAGAATCTCTGGAGTGGAAGACACAATAGCAGAAGTAGATACATCAGTCAAAGAAAACACTAAAACCACCAAAAGCCATAAAACAAAATGTTCAGGAAATTAGGAATACCATGAAAAGACCTAATCTGAGAATAATAGAAATAGAAGAAGGAGAAGAATACCAGCTCAAAGGCACAGATAATGTATTCAATAAAATCAGAAGAAAACTTTCCCAACTTAAAGAATGAAATGCCTGTAAAGATACAAGAAGCTTACAGAACACCAAATAGATTTGACCCCCCCCAAAAAACTCTGCTTGCCACATAATAATCAAACCACAAAACATACAATTCAAAGAAAAAATTTTAAGAGCTGCAAAAGAAAAGGGCCAACTTACCTATAAAGGCAGATTCATTAGAGTAACCACACAGAACTTGATAGAATAGAAAGTGGGAAATACCAACCAATGAATTAACACTGGTGACCACTACCTAAATTTAACACTAATAACACAAAGCCAAGAACAACAATCAATAAGTGGGACCTCCTGAAACTGAGAAGTTTCTTTAAGGCCAAGGACACAGTCAGTAAGACAAAACAATAGCCTACAGAGTGGGAAAAGATTTTCACCAACCCTACAAGTGATAGCACTGATCTCTAAAATATATAGAGAACTCAAGAAACTAGAGCCCAAAACCTTGAATAATCCAATCAAAAAATGGGTCTCAGAACTAAAAAGGGAATTCTCAGCAGAAGAATTACAAATAGCTTAAAGGCACTTGAAAAAGTGCTCAAAATCTTTAGCCTTCAGAGAAATGCAAATCATTTCTTACACCTGTCAGATTGGCTAAGATAGAAAACACAGATGACAGCCTATGCTGGAGAGGTTGTAGAGCAAGTGGAACACTCCTCCATTGTTGGTGGGAGTGTAAGCTTGTTCAGACACTTTGGAATGCAGTATGGCAGTTTCTCAGAAAACTGAGAATCAATCTCCACAAGGACCCAGCAATACCACTTCTGGGTGTATACCCTAAAGAAGCACAGTCACACTCAAAAGGCATTAGCTCAACAATGTTCATAGCAGCATTATTTGTAATAGCAAGATCCTGGAAACAACCTAGATGTCCCTCAACTGAAGAATGGATTAACAAACTGTGGTACATCTACACAATGTAGTACTACTCAGAAGTAAGAAAAATGATATCCTAAATTTTGCAGGCAAATGGATGGATTTGGAGAATATCCTCCTGAGCGAAGTATCACAAACTCAGAAAGAATAGCAGGAGTTATACTCACTCATTATTGGACTCTAAACAAAAAACAAAGCATGTGCAAGGTGCAAACCACAACCACTGAACAGCTTGGGATCTGAAACACCTTAAACTTGTACCTTGGATCCCATCCCCCCAGAGGAACACCTGACCCATTCTTGATGTTGGGGTGAGGAAAGTTGATCTGCCTGGAGTGGATGTTGAACTAAGCCACCTTGGGACCTTGGGACCTCCTGCCTTTGCTGAGGAGGAGATAAAGTAATGTGGAGAAGAGAGAATGACTGGGAGGAGTGGCAGTGTGAAGCGAGTTTGAACAAGGGGATACATGGTAAAAATTATGACTTTATTCATAATAAAAAATAAGAAAAGTAAATGTTACACATGTTTGCCTATATCCTGATCTTACTAATACATTTTCTTGAGGTTCCATCATGTCCAATGGTTTTAGCTTGTGTCAGGTTGACATAAAGCTAGGTGGAAAACACACTAATATTTAATAATCAAATCCTTAGTCCCAATATGTGTGATTCCATCAGAAATTTTAAGGAAGTTGGTTAATTTTCTTTTTATTATTTTGACAGGTAACCAGTTTTTTTTAATGGCCATATTTTTGTTTCTTTTATCATATCAAGGGAGAATAAAAAGATTTAGTATACACACAGTCCTGATTACATTCATGAAATAGATGAAAGCCATGATGGATTGATAGGCTATGTTGGCTGGGGCTGGTTGGATAGAATGACTTGAAATATTTTCATATAGAGATAGAATAACAAAAATGAACTGAGGATGTAGGATTCCTTTGCTTCTACTATTTGAGATAGTGTCTACTTCTTGTATGTTGAGTCTTAAATGGTAGGAGATAATTAGAAGAAAATGTGTAATTTTAGGCACTAAAATTTAAATAATAAAATTTGGGAAATCACAAGAATAATAAAAATTTGGTATTCATTTCAAAGCATACACACTATATTGTCATAAACTTTTGAGTGTTTCAGGATGCATAAGACAGCTAATACCTATATATGTTCTATCATGTATAATCTCCTAGAGTCTTACATGACTTTAAACAGTAGGAAGATCACCTACAAGATCCTGACATTGAATTTCTTACTACTATACATGTAGGAGTCAGAAAAGATAAGCAGGCTGCCACAATCAAGGTGAACTCAGTTTAAAACCTAGGGAAGTAGCAACCATAATCTCAAGTATTGAGAATTCAATTATATTAAATTTATATTAAAAAGGAAAAGATCTTTCTAGACTTTGGCCAGATTTGAGTATAACTTCCATCACTGTTTATTTTATTTTTATAAATGTTTCTTCTGTTTGCTTATTGTATCTTACATAAGGTCATTTTGAAATAGCTTGTATGTATAAATAGTGGTGAGCACAGTGGAATAAGATGCTGTGCTTTGTTATTCACTCCTGTGTATTACACTAGTCCCTGGTGTACAGAAGATGCTAATAAAAACTGCATCTTTATGTATGGTGTTGAGATGTTCTTTAGATTTCCAACTCCTAACAGCTTTGTTGACTGCAACACACATCTTTTTTTTGGACAGGTTCCTCTCCATTACTACCTTTCTTTGGCAGGTATCCCATGACTCTAGCATCTCTAGCACCTTGGGTCTCCAGGGAAAACCTGGCTTCTCCTTCACAACTTTATACAATGATCTTTCTGGGCTTCCATTTTGAGACAACCCTAACTGGTACCTAGCTTCAGCGACTTTCCTCAGATGCAGACACAAATATCATAACATTTCTTTCATTCTTATGTCTAAAACCAGAACCGAGTGGATGAACCTGGCAAGTTATGCTGCTTGCTGGAGCTAGAATATGACTCCTTTTTTATTATATCTTCATCAGCTGTTTCTCCATGGTGTCCTAGGTTTTACCATTGCTATGAAGAGATAGCATGACCAAAATAACTTTTATAAAAATAATTAATTGCTTATAATTTCATAGGTTCAGTTCATTATGATCATAAAGGCAGTGTACAGGTAGACATTCTGCTAGAGTTGAGAGTTTTACATCTTATAGGCAACAGGAAGTTCACTGTCTGTTACACTGTGGTGGAATGTTCTCTGTATGCTGTAAATAAAGGACTGTAAATAAATATTTACACAGCACCGTAGAAGTGGGTGGAGGATCAGAGGACAGACAGGCAGAAGGAGAGTGGAGTTATTCAGTCTCCATCTGACCTCCAAAGAAGACAGACATGTAAGAAATACAGGTGAGCCATGGGCTGGGACACATGGTAGGTAGATTAGTAGATTAATAGAAATGAGTTGATTTAAGATGAGAGAGCAAGCTAATAATGTGCTTGAGACATGGGCCAAACAGTATGAAGTTAACATAAGTATCTGATTTATTTCTTTGGGGGACAAAAGCCGCTACGGGCCAGGTTCCAAACCTCCGGCCTCAAATGGGCCTGGGAAACTTTCTACAACATCACACTGAGTGAAATCTGAGAAATAAAATAAAAACCTCAAAGCCCACTCTCACAATGACACACTTCCTCCAACAAGGCCACACCTCCTAATAGTGCCACTACATTGGTGGCAATTTTATTTCAAACTACTACACATGCTTTCCTTCACTTTATAAGCTTGTCTGTCCTTGAAGATGAGGATAGTCTCCAATTCAGAGATCCGCCAGGCTCGGCTTCCAAGTGGGAAGGTGACAGGTTTGCACCTTGAGACTTGGCTCTAAACTTTTCTTAAATTCCTTTTCACAAGTTGGAAATCTAACTGGCTAGGATTTTGCCCTCAGGTCACCAGTTGCTTTATTTCATTTCTTAACCAGTTTATTTTTTTGAACAAATGATTCATCTCTATTCTACTTCCTGGTTCACACTTTCTCAGTCTGTGTATTTTATACTTTTTTTTTTTGCTCAGCTTGTTCCTTTTCATTATAAACCTTCATTATAGTTAGCATGAATAACCACATGACAATGTCTATACTAGAATATTTTGAGATTTCTTCTACCAACTGAATTAATCTAAAACTCTTTACATTAGCCTTAGGCAGACTCCTTGGACAAGGGAAAAATGGCAGTTACATTACTTACCAAATTTCCACAAGAGCAATGTCTAGGCCATATATTAATATCCTTCTTTTTTAAAACTTTTTGATCTACTTCCCTCCCTCACTCCCAGTTTATTAAGTCACATTCCATAGCACTGTCCTCCATGCTTCTACTAATATGGCTTATTAAGCAGCATGTAGAGCTTTTAACTGCTTTTCTAATCCATTGAAGTCCGTATTCCTTCAAACGAAAGTGTGGTCAGGCACAATACAGCCATACCCTGGTCCCTGGTACCCACATGTCTTAGGGTGTCTGTTGTTGTTAAGAGACCGCAAGACTATTGCAACACTCATAAAGGAAAAATATAAAAATATTTAATTGGAGTGGCTTGTATTTTTAGAAGTTTAGTTCATTATCATCATTGTGTGACTTGGTGGCACACAGGTAGATATGTACTGAAGAAGTAGCCAAGTGTCCTATATCCACAGTGTCACACTGGCTTCAAAAAGGCCACACTTCTATAAGTGCCACTCCTTTTGGGGGCCATTTTCTCTCAAACCATCACAATATGTGTTCTGGAAATATGGACATGATAAAAGTTTATATTAAGCAAACTATAAATTTTCTGGATTTCTTCAATGTGAAGTCATCACATAATTTTTTTCTATAATCTTGTTTTTAGTTCATTTGATTCTATTTTATCTTTATTCAAAATATACTTCCCCTAGGATACACCAGCAGTTTGGAAAGTGTACAGCCTTATACCTTCACACTATTTATATAACAACTTTAGACTTTTATTTATCAGAATTAATTTTATTATGTGATTCTTTGCATTATATACATATTATTGAAATCAAATATATCTTAAGTTGTATATCTTAAAAGGTAATGATAAAACACTTTTATATGCTAAGCATTTAGTATTATTTTGCTGAGTATATTTGTAATAATAATCTGCAATAATATAATGCATTTTTCGTTTATTAAAAATTAATATCAAACTTTAAAAGAAAGCAAACTATTCAGGATAGTTAAAAAATACCATAAAGTAATAAAACTTCTCTTTTCTTTAAAATACATGAAACATAAAAGATAAAATCTTAAGCTCCTCAAGGCTGGTTAAGCTCAGCTACAGGTGAAAAAACACAGTAGATAATAGATGATACACATGGATGCTATGGCCTCCACAAATTTCTGCTAAGCAACCCTTCTACAGTCAAACCAGAAGGTTTTTTCTTTGAGTGTGTGTGTGTGTGTGTGTGTGTGTGTGTGTGTGTGTGTTTTATTCATCATTTTATTCATCCATCATCTATCACTGAAAAAAGAATGTTTTTGTTTCTAATAAGTGAGTACATTCCCTACTTATACTTCTGGGTTTTTGAGAACACACTCAGCAGAATATTGTCCAAATACATTCAATTGCCTGTGAATTAAGTATATCATTTTTTCTTACTGCTGAGTAGTACTCCATTGTGTAAATGTACCACAGTTTGTTAATCCATTTCTCAGCTAAGGGACATCTAGGTTGTTTCCAAGTCCTTGCTGTTATGAATAATGCTGCTATGAACATAGTTGAACTAATACTTATGGGGTGTGAATGTGCATCTTTATGGTATATGCCCAACAGTGCTATTGCTGGATCTTTGGGGAGAGTGATTTCCAGTTTTCGGAGAAACCTTCATACTACATTCCAGAGTGGGTGAACCAGTTTACAGTCCCACCAACAATGGAAGAGTGTTCCCCTTGCTCCACATTTTCTTCAGCCTAGGCTGCCATCTGTGTTTTTGTTCTTAGCCATTCTGACATGTGTAAGGTGGTATCTCAAAGTTGTTTTGATTTGCATTTCTCTGATGGCTAAAGATGCCCAGCACATTTTCAAGTGCCTTTCAGCCATTTTTAATTCTTCTGCTGAGAAGAATTATAGTTCTCAGGCCCATTTTTTGATTGGGTTATTCAGGGTTAAGGGCTCTATTTTCTTGAGTTCTCTATATATTTTAGAGATCAGTCCTCTGTCACTAGGGTTGGTGAAAATCTTTTCCTTTTGTGCAGGCTATCATTTTGTTTTAATGACTGTGTCCTTAGCTTTACAGAAGCTTCTCAGTTTCAGGAGGTCCCACTTATTGATTGCTGTTTTTAGTGTCTGTGCTACTGGTCTTATATTTAGGAAGTGGTCACCTGGGCCAATGCTTTGGGGTATATTTTCCACTTCCTTTTCTATCAAGTTTAGAGCAGGTGGTTTTATGTTGAGGTCTTTTAATCACTTGGATTTGAATTTTTTGCAGGGTGATAGGCTTGGATTTATTTGCAGTTTTATACATACAGCCCTCCAGTTATACCAGCACAAATTGTTGAAGATACTATCTATTTTTCATTGCATATTTTTTAATTCTTTGTCAAAAATCAGGTGTTCATAGGTGTGTGGATTAATGTCTGGGTCTTCAATTATATTTAATTCATTCACAAGTCTGTTTTTATGCCAGTATCAGGCTGTAGCTCAATAGTATAACTTGAAGTCAAGGATGGTGAGGCCTTTTGAGGTAATTTTGTTGAGCAAAATTGTTTTGTAGCTTTTTGTTATTTCTAATGAAATTTAGTATTATTCTTTCAAAGTCTGTAAACAAATATGTTGGGATTATGAAGGGAATTGCATTGAATCTGTAGATTGCTGTTGATAAAATTGCCAATTTCACTATATTGATCCTAACTATCTGGGAACATGAGAGAGCTTTCCATTTTCTGTTATCCTCTTCAATTTCTTTCTTTTTGTTTTTTATTATGAATAAAGAAGTCACATTTTCTATCCTTGTATATCCTTATTCAAGGACCCTTCACCCTCCCACCACATCAGATCATTCTCTCTTCTCCACATCACCCCATCCCCAACATGGGCAGGCAGCCCCAAGGTCCCAAGGTCAGAATATTGATTGTTTAAGCCTCCACTCCTGACAAATCCAGTTTTCTCCCACAACATCAAGACTGAGTCATGTGTTCCTCTAGGGGAAGTGGGATCTAAGGAGTTAATCCAAGATGTTTCTGATTCCAAACTGTTCAGTGGTTGTGGTATGCAGCTTGGACATGCTTTCCTTTTTTTTTTTTTTCCTTTTTGATTAGAGTCCACTAATGAGTGAGTACATCCACTGCTTATCTTTCTGGGTTTGTGATACCTTGCTCAGGAGGATATTCTCCAAATCTATCCATTTGCCTGTAAATTTTAGGATATTTTTTTCTTACTGCTGACTAGTATTCCATTGTGTAGATTTCCATGGTTTGTTAATCCATTCTTCAGTTGAGGGGCATATATGTTTTTTTCAGGTTTTTGCTATTACAAATAATGCTGCTATGAACATAGTTGAGCTAATACTGTTGTAGTGTGACTGTGCATCTTTAGGGTATACACCCAGAAGTAGTATTGCTGGGTCCTTGTGGAGATTGATTCTCAGTTTTCTGAGAAACCTTCATACTGCATTCCACAGTGGCTGAACGAGCTTACACTCCCACCAACAATAGAGGAGTGTCTCCCTTGCTCCCCACCCTATCCAGAATAGGCTGTCATTTGTATCTTTTCTCTTAGCCAATCTGACAGGTGTAAGGTGATATCACAATGTTGTTTTGAATTGCATTTCTCTGATGGCTAAAGTTCATGAACACTTTTTCAAGTGCCTTTCAGCCATTCGTAATTCTTCTGCCAAGAATTCCCTTTTTAGATCTGGACCCCATTTTTTGATTGGGTTATTCAAAGTTTGGTGTATAGATTCTTGACTTCTTTATACATCTTAGAGATCAGCCCTCTATCACTTTTAGGGTTGGTGAAAATCTTCTTCCATTCTGTAGGCTGTCATTTTGTCCTATTGACAGTGTCCTTGGTTTAACAGAAGCTTCTCAGTTTCAGGAGATCCCATTTACAGATTGTTGATCTTAGTGTCTTTGCCACTGGTGTTATGTTTAGGAAGTGTATGCCTGTGCCAATTCATAGAACTATATTTCCCACTTTCTTTTGTATCAAGTTCAAAGTGGTTGAGTTTATTTTGAGGTCATTGATTCACTTGGATTTGAGTTTTCTATAGGGTGACAGGCTTGGATCTATTTGTATTTCTCTATACACTGCCATCCAGCTATGCCAACATCATTTGTTAATGGTACTATCTTTTTTCCATTGAATATTTTGGGCCTCTTTGTTGAAGATCAAGTGTTCATAGGTTTTTGGACTAATGTCTGGATTCTCAATATTATTTCATTGATCCATAAGTTTGTTTTTATGCCATTACCAGACTGTTTTTATTACTATAGCTCTATAGTATTATTTGAAATCAGGGATGGTGATACCTCCTGAGATTCTTTTGTTGAGTAAAATTGTTTTGGCAATTCTGGCTTTCCTGATATTCCAAATGAAATTGAGTATTGTTCTTTCAAGGTCCAAAAAATATTGTGTCGGTATTTTGATGGCAGTGCATTGAATCTGTAGATTGCTTTTGGCAGAATTGCCATTTTTACTATGTTGATCATACCTATCCTGTTCATGGGAGAGCTTTCCATTTTCTGATATCCTCTTCAATTTGTTTCTTTAGTGATTTAAAATTTTTTGTCAAATAGATCTATTACTTCTATGGTTATAGTTACACTAAGGTTTTTAATGCTATTTGCAGCTATTATAAAGGGTGATGTTTCCCTTATTTCTTTTCCAGCTCTTCTATTTTTAGTGTATAGAAGGGCTACCATTTTCTTTGAATTAATCTTGAATCTTGCTACATTACTGAAAGTATTTATCTGCTGTCAAAGTTCCTTGGAAGAATTTTGTGGGTCAGTTATATATAAAATCTTATCATCTGCAAATAGAGATAGTTTCACTTCTTCTTTTTTAATTTGTATCCCCTTAATCTCCTTTCCTTCTCTTACTGCTTTAGCTAAAACTTCGGGAACTGTATTGAATAGATTAGAGGAGAGAGGACATAGTTGTATATTTCCTGATTTTTGAGGGATTGCTTTACATTTTTCTCCATTAAGTTTGATGCTGGCTGTCGGGTTCTTGTAGATCGCCTTTATTATATTGAGATATTGTACCTGTATTCCTGATCCTTCCAGAGCTTTTATCATAAAGGAGTGTTGAATTTTGTCACAGGTTCTTTCAGCATCTAAGGATATGATCATGTGGTTTTTTTTGCTTTAGTTTGTTTATATGATGGATAATGTTTACAGTTTACATATGTTAAACCAACCCTGCATTTCTGGGATCAAGCCTACTTGGTTGTGGTGGATGATATTTTTTATATATTGTTGTATCCTCTTCAATTTCTTTTTTCAGTAATTTAAAGTTTTTGTAAAACAGATCTGTTACATCTTTGGTTATACTTACACCAAGGTATTTAATGCTATTTGCAACTATTATAAATTGTGATCATTCCCTTATTTTTCTTTCAGCTCTTTTATCTTTAGTGTATAGATTTTCTTTAATTAATCTTGTATCCTGCTGCATTGTTGAAGGTGTTTATCAGCTGTAGAAGTTCCTTTGAAGAATTTTGTTGGTCAGTTATGCAATCCTACCTATCATCTGCAAATAGAGTATGTTTCAAATTTTCTTTTCTAATTTTTATTCCCTTAATCTCCTTTTGTTCTCTTATTGCTTTGGCTAAAAGTTTAAGAAAGATATTGAATAGATAAGGGGATAGGTGATAGCCATGTCTAGTTCCTGATTTTAGTGGGATTGCTTTGAGGCACTCTCCATTTAGTTTGATGTTGGTCATCAGCTTCTTCTAAATTGCCTTTATTATACTTAGGTAGTTTCCCTGCTTTCCTGATCTCTCTAGGACTTTTATCATGAAAGAGTGTTGCATTTTGTCAAAGACTTTTCAGCATCTAAGGAGAATGTCATGGGTTTCTTTTCCTTCAATTTTTTTTTTTTTAATATGATGGATGACATTCACAGTTTTCTGTATGTTGAACCATCCTTTCATTTCTGGGATGAAGCCTACTTAATCATGGTGAATGACATTTTTTACATGTTGTTTGATTCAGTTTGCCATATTTGTTGAGAATTTTTACATCAATGTTCATGAAGGAAATTGGTGTGTAATTCTCTTTCTTTGTTGCACCTTTGAGTGGCTTGTGTATCAGGGATATTTGGCCTCATAAAAAAATTGATAATATTTCTGTGGTTTCTACTGCATGGAAATCTTTGAGGAGTGTTGGTATTAGCCCTTCTTTAGATATCTGGTAGAAGTCTACACTGAAACCATCTGGGCTTGGACTTTCTTTACTCAGGAGACTTTTAATGAAATCTTCAATTTTCTTTGGTGTTTCCTTTGGTCTGTTTAGGGCTTCAATATGATTTTGATTTTATTTTGGTAAATGGTACATGTTGAGAAAGCTATCCATTTCTTCTAGGTTTTCCATTTTTGTGGAGTCTAAATTTTCAAAGTACGACCTCATAATTCTCTGGATTTCCTGGAGGGTCTGTTGTTATGTTCTCCTTTTCATTTCTGATTTTGTTGATTTGGATACTTTCTCTCTGCTTTTTGGTTAGATTTGATAAGTGTTTATCTATCTTATTGACTTTCTCTAAGAACCACCTCTTTGTTTCATTGATTTTTTTATTTCAGTTGTGTTGATTTCACCTCTAATTTTGGTTATTTCCTGCCATCTTCTCCTTCTAGGTGAGTTTGTTTCTAATTGTTCTAGGGCTTTCAGCTGTGCTGATAGTTCTCTTGTGTGGGATTTCTCTAGAAAACTCCAATCTAAGGAAACCAGAAACATCCATGTAACCACAAACTATTGAAGAGCTCACAGAAGAAACCCCCACAAATAAGGAAATACAAGCTACTACCAAAAATGACAGATAATATCAATCATTTTCCATTAATATCCCTTAATATCAATGGACTTAATTATCCTATGAAAAGACACACCCTAGTATGATTGATACAAAAACAGAAACCATCCTTCTGCTGCATTTAAGAAACACATCTTAACTTTAAAGACAGATACAAGCTCAGAATAAAGGGTTGGGAAAAGTCTTTTCAACCAAATGGCCCTAGGAAACAAGTTGTTTAGCCATTCTAATATCTAACAAAATAGACTTTAAACTAAAATCAATAAAAAAGACCAGGATGGACACTATTTATTTATCTCAGTAAAAATCCATCAAGATGAAATTTTAATCCTGAATTTCTATGCCCCTAACACAAGGTCATCTACATATGTAAAAAAAACACTACTAAAGCTTAAACCTCATATCAAACCTGACTCACTAATAGTGGGAGACTTCAATACCCCACTTTCACCCTTAGATAGGTCAACCATACTGAAACTCAACAGAGAAATAAGGGATGTAGCAGAAATTATGACCAAAATGGACTTAGTTAATTTATACCAACTCCTCTACCCAAACAAAAAAGGAATATACATATTTCTCAGCATCCCATGGAACTTTCTCTAAAACAGACCACATACTAAATCATAAAGCAAATATCTTCAGGTATAAAAAAATGGGTATAACTCCTTGTACCATATCAAATCTCCATGGGCTAAAGTTTAGCTACACTAAAATTCACAGAAAACCTACCAACACATGGAAACTAAACATCACTCAACTGAACCACCTCTGGGTCAAGGAAGAAATTGGGAAAGAAATCAAAGGCTTCCTAGAATTTAATGAAAATTAATCTACAGCATACCCAAACTTATGGGACACAATGAAGGCAATCTTAAAAGAAAAATTCATAGCACTAGATGCTTACATGAAAAGAATGGAGAAATCCCACATTAGTGGTCTTTATACACAAAAAAAGCACAACCAAGCTGCAAACTATAACCACTTAATAGCTTTGGATCTGAAGGACCTTAGACTGGCACCTTGGAGCCCATTCCCTTCAGAGGAACACCTAACCTAGTCTTGATATTAGGATGAGGAAATCGGACATGCCTGGAGTGGATGCTGAACTAAGTCACCTAAAGACTTTGGGGCCTTTGCCCTTGCTGGTGAGGAGACAAGGAGATGAGGAGAAGAAAGAGTGACTGGGAGGTGCTGAAGGGGGAAGGGAGTTTGAACAAGGGGATGCATGGATAAAAAAATGAGACTTCATTCAAAGCTAAAGAAAAAAGAATATTAATCTTTGTAAAGAAAATCTGTGGCTTATTTTGTAAGTGGCATAAGGAGTATATAATTTTGTATAATATAGAGATGGGGAATAAGATAGGTTGAATAAGAATCAAAAGTGAATGTTTTCTAAAAACAATAGGCCATCTTAGCCTGTTTTAGTATAATTAAGCCACATTTTAATAATTAGTTTCCCATTAGTGCAGGACATTTTCATTGGCATACAATTATTATGAGAAAATTTATTCTGTTGTTGATATAAGTTAATCTTTGTTATGCATCTCTAGCCACTGATAGAATTTATATAGCAGTTATTTTTAAATATGTCTAACATATTTGCTAATCTTAATAATTTATTGGGGTCTAGTTAATGGTATAACATTATACTGCAAGCAAACTTAGTCTATACTGTTAAATAGAAACTGACTCTACTCATAGTGGAATAATGTAATTAATGTGTAGAATAGAAAGCATAATACAATGCCATTTTTCTCATTTTCTCACAAATAATAACAAATGCAAATATAATTCAAAATAATATGTAGAATGAAGTAAAATTTTAATGAATGGTTAAGGTAATTTGAAATATTTCTTTTACTTTATATATTCTACCAATTTGAGAAAATATGTGATAATTGTTTTTATGAGCTTTTGGTCACTTTTATATTTTTGAGATACTTTTTTCATAGAAAAATATTTTATTTTCTAAAAAAATAAAGTAAAATAGAGTGACAAGAAAGAAAAGAAATATGTGCAATGCCATTGTGCAGAAGGAATAGTGTTATGATTTAATGAACAGCAGAAGACTATATTAAATATTATTTTCAGTTCTCAAGTTGTTCAGTGGTTTTGGTTTACAGCTTGGGTTTTTTTTTAAGTCCACTAATGAGTGAGTACATCCCCTGCTTATCTTTCTGGGTTTGTGATACCTTTGCTCAGGAGGATAGTCTCCATGTCCATCCATTTGCCTGCAAATTTTAGGATATCATTTTTTCTTACTGCTGAGTAGTACTCCATTGTGTAGATGTATCACAGTTTGTTAATCCATTCTTCAGTTGAGGGACATCTAGGTTGTTTCCAGGTTCATACTACTAGGAATAATGCTGCTATAAACATAGTTGAACTAATGCTTTTGGGGTGCGAATGTGCCTCTCTTTAGGGTGTATACATTATAGTCATATTGCTGGATCCTTGGAGAGATTGATTCTCAGTTTATGGAGAAACTGCCATACTGCATTCCAAAGTGGCTGAAGAAGTTTACACTCCCACCAGTAATGGAGGAGTGTTCCCCTTGCTTCGCATCGTCTCCAGCATGTGTTTTTAATGGCTATTCTGACAGGTGTAAGGTAGTATCTCAAAGTTGTTTTGATTTGCATTTCTCTGATGGCTAATGATTTCGAGTACTTTTTCAAGTTCCTCAGCCATTTATAATTCTTCTGCTGAGAATTCCCTTTTTTAGTTCTGAACTCTATTTTTTAAATAGGTTATTTAGGTCTATTGGGCTTTAGCTTCTTGGATTCACTATATATTTTACAGAGCAATCTTCTATCACTTGTAGGGATGGTGAAAATCTTTTCTCATTCTGTAGGCTGAGATTCAAAGGCTGATCTCTCTTGCTGCTCTTAAATGTGTAATTTTGACTAGGGTAGGACTTAGAAATAGAAACTCTCAGCTAAAACATCCCTTTAGTCTTGAAAATGTGTTCCTGGTGTTATTGTCTTTGGCTTCCTTTAGTGTGTTGTCCAAAAGTTTCACATATTCTGCACCCTGTATACCTGGCATGTTGTTTTTCCAAGCACTGTTTCAATATTTGTATTTCAGGACACATGAAATAACACGATCCTGGGTTTTTCTGTCCCATACTTATTACCTTCTTGGTTTAAAAGTTTTCTGAAAATATTTTAATGGATATTATATTCTTCAGAATGATTAAAAAGTCTTCAAGTTCTGCTAGCTTTTTTTGCATCTCAAATACAGAGGCACAATAGTATCTTCCTATCCAGGAATATTCCCCCAGGCCTCCACTTTTTTTTAGTAATAACCTAGTTGAGAACTGAAAATACTCATAGCATCAACAATCCAATCCCCAAATGACTTGTTCTTTCTTTCTTTAGTTTTCTTTGGTCTAAAACAAGAATTCTCCTTTACTCAACAGCAGGTGCCCTCTGTTTTGGGTAAAGACACTTTGATTGATGAGAAATGCTTGTTTTTCCACTAGTTATTTGAATCATATCATCCTTCCACTCTTCATACACTCATACATTGCATTAGCAGCTACTTTTAGGCCATGTTATAGAAAGTAAGAGGTTGCATATTTTGTCCACTTTAATAAATTTCTGACAGCTGGAAACTTAGGAGATATTTAGATTTATCATGACTACCACTTAAAAGACACTGGAAAATATAGCTTGGCTTATTTTACTTCACATTATAATCATTAGTGCCATCCATTTTTCTGAAAACTGAATAATTTTATTCATGTTGATATAAGGAAACTATTAGGGACAAAGGGGTAGAAATAAGATAAAAATAAAATGTGTATAAGAGAAATATATAAAATAAAAATGCATTATATAGATGGTTATCAATTACATTATGTAATCATTTACTAACATGCTAGTAAAATCATTTGAAATAAAATAAATATGATACCCTTATTTTTATTTTGAATATTGTGACTAGGTGGAATAGCATAACAACTATAAGACATGGTTATGATCAGCTTGTAATTTATTGCAAGAATTCCATTTGACTTTACAATACTCCTTACAATTCAATGAAAATTAATCCATTACATTATCAAACTTATGGAACACAATGAAAGCAGTGCTAAGATGATGCTTATAGTGCACTAAGTGCCTACATAATGAATTTGGAGAACTCTCACGTAAGCAACTTAACAGCACAACTGAGTTTTCTAGAAGAAAAAGAAGCAAAAATCATGGAGGAAATAATCAAATTGAAAGATGAAATCAATAAAATTGAAACAAACATGACAATACAAAGAATCAATGGAAAAAAGAGTTGGTTCTTTGAGAATAACAACCTGATAGACAAATACTTATCCAAACTAGCCAAAAGTCAGAGAGGGGAGGGAGGGAGAGAATATTCAAATTAATAAAATCATAAATGAAAAGTGGAACATAACAACAGATACCTGAGGAAATGCAGAAAACACTTACAACTTTTGAAATTTATACTTCAAAAATCATATGCCACAAAATTGGAAAACCTAGATGAAATGTGAAGATTTCTGGGTAAGTACCACTTACCAAAATTAAATCAAGACCTGATGAATGATGTAAATAGACCTATAATCCCTATGGTAATAAATGCAGTTATTAAAAGTCTCCCAACCAAAAAATTAAAAAGAAAAAAAAACCAACTCAGGGTCAGATAGTTTCAGCACAGAATTTTACCAGAATTTCAAAGAAATAATACCAATACTTCTCAAATTGTTTGGCACAATTTCAGTTCCCTATGCTTTGTTTACTAACGACACCAGGTTTCAAAATAAAAGCAGAAGCATTCATGGCCCTCCACAGTCTTTTCTTGTTTGCAAAGGAAAGGCCTGCAGAAAAAGTTTGCAATCAGAAGTATGTGAGGAACATAGTTGAGCTAATACCTTTGGAGTGTGAATGTGCCTCTTTAGGGTATACACCCAGAAGTGGTATTGCTGGGTCCTTGGGGAGATTGATTCTCAGTTTTCTGAGAAACCTCCATATTGCATTCCAAAGTGGCTGAACAAGCTTACACTCCCAGGACCAATGGAGGAGTGTTCCCCTTGCTCCGCATCCTCTCCAACATAGGCTGTCATCTGTGCGTTTTATCTTAGCCAATCTAACAGGTGTTAGGTGGTATCTCAAAGTTGTTTTGATTTGCATTTTTCTGATGGCTAAAGATGAAGAGCACCTTTTCAGGGGCCTTTCAGCCATTCGTAGTTCCTCTGCTGAGAATTCCCTTTTTAGATTTGTACCCCATTTTTTGATAGGGTTATTCAAGGTTTTGAGCTCTAAATTCTTGAGTTCTTTATATACCTTAGAGATCATAGCAGCATTATTTATAATAGCAAAAACCTGGAAACAATCTAGATGTCCCTCTACTGAAGAATGGATTAACAAACTGTGGTACATCTACACAATGGAATACTACTCTGCAGTAAGAAAAAATGATATCCTAAAATTCGCAGGCAAATGGATGGATTTGGAGAATATCCTCCTGAGCGAGGTATCACAATCTCAGAGAGATAAGCAGGGGATGTACTCACTCACTAGTGGTCTCTAAACAAACAAACAAGAAAAAAAGCCAAACATGCCCAAGCTGCAAACCACAACCACTGAACAGCTTGGGATCAGAAACACCCTGGACTGACCCTTCGAACCCCACTCCAACTATAGGAACACCAGACTCACTATTGTGGGAGGGGGGGGACAAAACTGGATTTGGCCAGGAGTGGAGACTGATCCAAGCATTATTGGGTCAGTGTGACCATAGGACTGTCTGCTCCCTGACCAGGGAGGGGATAGGGAGTTGCAGAGAAGAAAAATGACAAGATGTGGTGGGTGGGGGAAGGGACCTTGAATAAGGATATACAGGGATGGAAAAAAAATTCAGAGGGAAAGCTGAACACAAAGTAAATGTATGTGTAGCAATCTTATTTGCATTACCACCCTTGATAAGCCATGCTTATGATTCTTATCTTCTTTATAGTTATTGTTAACTGTTCCTCATTTTAAATTCATTTTACTGTTTTTTTGTTAAATACAAAATAAAGAAGAAAAAAAAAAAGAAGTATGTGAGGAAGCCAGACTGAAAGCATCTGGCAGCAGTGCTGGGACTTCCAAAAGCTCAGGTGAAGGTGTGGTTCCAGAACAAGAGAATGAAGTAGCAACACTCTAAGGAGGCTCAGGGGCAGAACAGACATGTACAAAGAATTAATCACAAAGTTTCTGGGTGAAGCCTCTGCTGAAGGCAAACTGGATCTGCCTCCATCAGATGCTGGATGAAGGTTCTATAATGGCAGTTAGGGTGGTCATCAACTCGATTATAGGGGAAGGCCAGTTCAGGCACTCTCTCCACTATTGCTTGGAGTCTTACATGAATTCATGTTTGTGGATTCTTGATATTTCCCTAGCACTAGGTATTTCCCTAAACCACAAATGGCTGCCTCTATCAAGATTATCTATTTCTTTGTTATCCCTCTCTGGTCTTCTCACAACTCATCCATCCCTTTCTTTCATGTTCTCTTCCCACCTCCCCTTACTCCCATCCCACATGGTCCCAATTTACTCAGGAGATCTTCTCTATTTCTCCTTCCCATGATGATGGATGAATGAATGTTTCTCTTAGGGTCCTACTTGTTATCTAGTGCTTCTTGGTTATAGATTGTAGCCTGATTATCCTTTGCTTTACATCTTAAATCTACTTATAAGTGAGTACATACCATTACCTCACTAAGGATGTTTTTTTTCTAGTTCTATCCATTTGCCTGCAAATTTCAAGATATATTTTTTTTTTAATTTTGTGTTGAGTAGTACTTTATTGTGTTAATATACCACATTTTTTAATACAATCTTCAGTTGAAAGCATCTAGGTTGTTTCTATGATTTTTCTATTATGAATTATGCTGCTATAAACATAGTTGAGGAAATAACCTTCTGGTTTGAATGTGCACTCTTTAGGTATATGCCCAAGAATGATATTTCTGAGTCATGAGTAGTTTCCCTGTGTTCTGAGAAACCACCATACTGATTTCCAAAGAGACTGTACTACACTTCCACTATCAATAGAGGAGTGTCACCCTTAGACCACAACTCCACCAACATAGGCTGTCATCTGATATTTTGAGCTTAGTCATTATTACAGGTGTAAGATGATATCTCAGAGTTCTTTTGATTTGCATTACCCTGATAGCTAAGAATGTTGAGCACATCTTTTTTTTTCTTTTTATTATGAATAAAGTCTCATTCTTTTATCCATGCATTCTCTTATTCAAACTCTCTCCCCCCTCCCACTTTAAGTGTTGTTCAGACATTGAGATTTTTCTGTTGGGAATTCTCTGTTTAATTAAATACTTTATTTTTTTAATTGGATTAGTTGTCTTTTTGATGTTTAGTTTCCTGAATTCTTTATATAACTTAGAAATAAGTTCTCTTTTAGATGGAGGGTTGGTGAAGATCTTTTCCCTTTTTGTAGGCTGTCATTTTGTTTTATTCATCATGTACTTTGCCTTACAGAAGTTTCTCAGTTGCAGGAAGTCCCATTTGTTAACTGTTGCTATCCATGTCTATGCTCTAGTGTTATATTTAGGAAGTGATCTCATGTGCTAATGATTTTGAGGCTATTTCCCATTTTCTTTTCTGTCAGGTCCAATGTAACTAGAGTTGTGTTGAGGTCTTTGATCCCTTTGGACCTAAGCTTTGAGCAAGTTGATGGAAATGGATTTATTTACATCCTTCTACATGTGCCATCCAGTTATGCCAGCAGCATTTGTTGATTATGTTTTCTTTTTCATTGTACATTTTTAGCTTCTTTGTCAAAAATCAGATGTTTATAAGTATGTGAATTAATGTCAGTGTTTTTAATTCAATTTCACTGATCCACATGTCTGTTTCTATACCAATACCAAGCTGTTTTATTACTATCACTGTATATCATTGTATAGTAGAGCTTGAGGTCAGGGACAATGATACCTGTAGAAGTTTCTATATTGAACAGGATTGTTTTTGCAATCCTGGATTTTTGATTTTTCATATGAAGTTGAGCATTTTATTTTTGACATCTGTAAAGAATTATGTTGAGATTATGGTGGTGATTGCATTGAATCTGGTGAGTGCATTTAGTAAGATTGCCATTTTTACTGTGTTGATCTTACCTATCCAAGAAGATAGGAGATCTTTTCATTTTCTAACATCTCTTCAATTTATTTCTTTAATGACTTATGTGTCTTGTCAAACAGGCCTATTACCTTTTTGGTTAGAGTTACCCTAAGATATTTTATGTCGAAAAACTTGGTGATAGGGAAATACCTGAGAACTCACAAAGATGAGCCCAACTAAGACTGCAATCAGTAGTGGAGAGGGTGCCTAAACTAGCATTCTATTAATCAAATCGATGACCATATTAATTGTCATTATAGAATCTTCATCTAGCAACTAATGGAGGCAGATGCACAGATCCATAGTTAAGCAGTGGGTCCAGCTCCCAATCCAGGCAAAGAGGGAGGAGAGATCATATGAGCAAAGTGGTCAAGATCATAATGGGGAAATCCAAAGGGACAGCTGACCCAAGCTACTGTGAGCTCACTGACTCTGGATTGGCAGATGGGGAACATACAGGAACTAAACTGATTTCTATGAATGTGGATGAGAGTTGTTTGATATGAGCAGTTTGTGGGGCCTTGAGCATTGGGAACAGAGATTATTCTTTATCCATAAATTGGGATTTTGGAGCCCATTCCCTGTAGAGGGATACTTTACTCAGTCTTTTTTTTGGGGAGAAGGGGGGAGTTCAGACTTAATTTATCACAATTTATTTTAAAATAAATCAAAAAAGATTTCAAGTCAAAATTCCATCCTCAGTAATAAACATGATAAGCTCATTAAGAAGAGGTATTCATATTAAATGTTTTCTAAATAATTTGTAAATATGGTGTTGAAGAGGAAACTGTCTAGACACTTTCTACTTTACAATCCCTAGTAGATGTTAAGATTTCAGATATACTATAAGGAATCTAGACAAATCAGGAAAGCACACAGATTTTGAGCACACAAATAATGGACAAGAAAACTTGTGTAGATGTACCACAGTTTGTTAACCCATTCTTCAGCTGAGGGACATCTAGGTTGTTTCCAGGTTCTTGCTATTACAAATAATGCTGCTATGAACATAGTTGAGCTAATGCCTTTGGTGTGTGACTGTGCTTCTTTAAGGTATACACCCAGAAGTGGTATTGCTGGGTCCTTGGGGAGATTGATTCTCAGTTTTCTGAGAAACTGCCATACTGCATTCCAAAGTAGCTGAACAAGCTTACCCTCCCACCAATAATGTAGGAGTGTTCCCCTTGCTCTGCCCCCTCTCCAGATTAGGCTGTCCTCTGTGTCTTTTATCTTAGCCAATCTAACAGGTGTTAGGTGGTATCTCAAAGTTGTTTTGATTTGCATTTCTCTGATGGTTAAAGATGATGAGCACTTTTTCGGGTGCCTTTCAGCCATTCGTAATTCATCTGCTGAGAATACCCAGAATACTTTGAATGTCTGGTAGAATTCCGCACTGAAACCATCTGGACCAGGGCTTTTATTTTTGGGGAGGCTTTTAATGACAGCTTCAATTTCCATAAGGGTTATAGGCCTGTTTAGGAAATTAATCTGATCTTCATTTAATTTTGGTAGATGGTACCTGTTCAGAAAGCTGACCATTTCATCGAGGTTTTCCATTTTTTGTGGAATACAGATTTTCAAAGTATGATCTGATAATTCTCTGTATTTCCTGGGGGTCTGTTTTTATGTCCCTCTTTTCATTTCTGATTTTGTTGATTTGAACACTCTTTCTCTGTTTTTTGATTAGTTTGGCTAAGGGCTTATCTACCTTGTTGACTTTCTCAAAGAACCAACTCTTAGATTCTTTGATTCTTTGTATTGTTCCTTTTGTTTCAATTGTATTGAATTCAGCTCTAAGTCTGATTATTTCCTGCCGTCTACTCCTTGTAGGTGAGTTTGCTTCTAATTGTTCTAAGGCTTTCAGCTGAGCTGTTAGGTCTCTAGTGTGAGATTTCTCTAGTTTTTTCATGTAGGCATCTAGAGCTATGAATTTTCCTCTTAAGACTGCTTTCATTGTGTCCCACAAGTTTGGGTATGTTGTGGATTCATTTTCATTAAATTCTATGAAGACTTTGATTTCTTTCTTAATTTCTTCCTTAACACAGAAACCGTTGAGCTGACTGATGTTTATTTTCCATGAGTTGGTAGGTTTTCTTTGGGTTTTGAAGTTGTTGAACTGTAACTTTAGGCCCTGGTGGTGTGATGTGTTACAAGGGATTATTTTCATTTTTTGTATCTATTGATATTTGCTTTATGACCAATTATGTGGTCAATTTTGGAGAAAGTTCCATGAGGAGCTGAGAAATATATATATTCCTTTGCATTTGTGTGGAAGCTTCTGTAGATATCTATTAAATCCATTTGCATCATAACCTCTTTTAGACTCCTTATTTCTCTGTTGAGTCTCTTATTTCTCTGGATAGTCTGTTTGACCTATCCAGGATTGAAAGTGGGGTATTGAAGTCTCCCAGTATTAAGGTGTAAGAATTGATGTGGAATTCGAACTTTAGCAGTGTATCTTTTATATAGGTAGGTGCCTGTGTATTAGGGGCATAAATATTCAGGATTGAAATTTTCTCTAGACCAATTTTTCTTGTGTTGAATAAGTAATGACCATCTTGGTCCCTTTTAATTGCTTTTAGCTTAAAGTTTATTGTTAGAAATTAGAATGGCAACCCCTGCTTGTTTCTTAGGACCATTTGACTGGAAAATCTTTTCCCAACCCTTTCCTCTAAGCCTGTGTCTGTCTTTGTGGTTTAGATATGTTTCTTGTAGGCAACAGAAGGATGACTTCTGTTGTTGTATCCATCTTGTTAATGTGTGATGTTTTATAGGAGAGTTGAGTCCATTGATATTAAGGGAAATTAGTGACCACTGTTTGATATGTCCTGCCATTTTTTGGTGGTAACTTGTTTGTATTTCCTTTTCTGGAGTATTCTTCTGTGGAATTATTGATTGTTTGTGGTTTCATGGGTGTATCTGGGATCCTTAGGTTGGAGTTTTCCCTCTAATACTGTCTGTAGTGCTTGGATTGGTAGATAGATATTGTTTCAGTCTGACTTCATCATGAAATATCTTGTTTTGCAGGGTATAGTATTCTAGTTTGGCAGCCATGCTCTTTTAGCATCTGTATAACTTTTGACCAAGCTCTTCTAGCTTTCATTGTTTCCATTGAATAGTCAGGTGTTATTCTGATGTGTCTGCTTTATATGTAAGTTGGCCCTTTTCTTTATCAACTCTTAAAATTTTTTCTTTGTTCTGTATATTTTATGACTTGATTATAATGTGGTGTGCTAACTTTTTTGGGGGGCCATATCTATTTGGTGTTATATAGGCTTCTTGTATCTTTATAGGCATTTCCTTCTTCAGGTTAGGGAAATTTTCTTTTATGATTTTATTGAAAACATTATCTGTACCTTTGAGCTGGTATTCTTCTCCTTCTTCTATTCCTATTATTCTCAAGTTAGGTCTTTTCATGGTGTCCCAGATTTCCTGAACAATATGAGTTATGGCTTTTTTGGTTTTAATAATTTTGTTGACTGATATATCTATTTGAGCTATTGAATCTTCCACTTCAGAGATTCTATCTTCCATCTCTTGAACTCTGTTATGCTTGTATCTGTGGTTCCAGCTTTTTTCTTCAGGTTTTCTATTTCCATCTTTGCCTTATTTTGTACCTTTTTTTTATTGCTTCTACTTCAGTTTTTAGTTCCTGGCATGTTTCTTTCATAGATTTGTTCATCTCTTCCAATTTTTTGTTTGTTTTTTCTTCTATTTCTTTAAGACATTTTTTCAAATCTTCTTTGAGAGCTTCAATGATTATCATAAAGGAATTTTGGTGTTGCTTCCTTCTGTTTCCTCTTCATTGCTCAGTTCAGGGCTTGTAGCTGTAGGTCTGCCACTTTCTTCTGAAGTTGTCTTGTTGTTCTTTACATTATTATATATATTTTTGCACTGGCGTCTGTCCATGGCTTCAGTGGTTCACGATTAGGTGTCTCCTAGTCAGTTGTGGCACACGAGTTTGTGTGCCTCCTGTCACCTCTGAATAAAAGCTCTATTCAATCTCTACCTAGTCTCTGGGCAGGGGACTGGATTTCAAGTCTTCAGTCCTTCTCTGATTGATCAGTTGGAGGAAGGTGGCTGTGAAAATTCCATCAGCAGCAGCTGGGGGGACCCTGGCAGACCGAGTTTATCTCTATCTGCTACAGAGTGTGTAGGGAGAAGCTCCACAGACAGCCCCTGGTCCCGGAACTGGAACCCTGCCGGAACACAAAATTTTCCATGGCAAGGATTCAGGTACTGGGGCCTGGTGAACCCACCTCACCTTTGGGCGGAGTCTGAGACTGTCTTTCAGAGTCCTTAGTCCTTATTAGTTTGATTAGTTGAAGGTGTATGGTCATGCAAAATCCCTCAGCAGCAGTTGGAAGGGACCCTGGCAAACTGAGTTTATCTCTGTCTGCTACACAGTTTGTGGGGACAAGCACCACAGACAGCCCATCGTCCCGAAACCGGGCATCAATTCTTTTCATTCTCACTCTAATCTGCTAAGATGGCTCAGTGGTAAAGAGTAACACATAAATTAATTTATTCTTTTGTTCAAAGTCACTAATTATCTCAAGTCTTATATTACAGGGACAGTTGAACAAAGATTACAAATATTTTAAAGCTATAATTAGACTGGCTAGCAAAACATATAGCACAATCATAGAATACTAAATTATAATATTAATAGGAAAATAGTGTAATTTGTACACACAAATGTAGTAAGGTCACAGATGAAAACTTCTGTTTCAAGTGAGAAAAATAATCTCTACATAATTACAAATTAGTCAAATCAAAGATAAATGGATGTGTATATATGCATACTTAAATATGTAGAAATTTATACTTAATATTTGTTTAGAAATTCATATTACAGATTACATCAGTAAGTATTTTTCTAGTTATTGCATCTACTATAGTTTTAATTTTTGAATTCCTTATTGAGAGTCTGATAATAATATCCTGCAGTATTAGACAAATTATAAATTATAAAAAAGAAAACTTTCCCAATGAGAAAATACCTGAAATAATCTTTAACTTTGTGTAAAACATATTAGTATATGTATGAGGTTAACATTATTGATCAATATGTTTTAATTATTATTTTCCATGTTATTTAACCCCATACATTTGTTTCTAATTCTGTGACAATAGACCAAAACTAAAAATGTAATATGGTGTTGTGTCCTAATATTCTTCTGCTCTATGTATTCAAATCTTGATACATATATAACTTTCATTTGTGAATATTAATATTTATTATACTAGGTAATATGCATATTTTTATTTACATAAAAGCTGTATTTCTTCAATTTATTTATATTTAATGTGAACTAATTTAACTTTAATTATAACTTATTTCATTTTTCCAGCATCCACAAATTAAAAGCACTTGTAAATCTCCAGTGGCACAGGGATAACAATGAACAAAGAAGAGTCTTCAAGTTCAAAATCCAAACCCCACAATTCTTACCAGAATCCCAGTGATCAGTGCTTTCAAACTAGCAAATTCAGGGTAAAAAATCAATCAGCAACCTATCTTGTGCTGCATAATATAAAAAATTTACAGACATTTTCTTTTCTTTTTTTCTTTTTTATTATGAATAAAGTCATATTTTTTCTTCACATATATACTTGTTCAAGCTCCCACCCCTTCCAGTCACTATTTCTTCTTGACATCACTTTATCTCCTCCTCAGCAAGGGCAGGAGGTCCCAAGGACCCAGCATCCAGTCCTGGAAGATCCACTTTCCTCCTCCCAACATCAAGACTGGGTCAGGTGTTCCTCTGGAGGGAGTGAGATCCAAGGTGCCGGTCCAAGGTATTTCAGATCCCAAGCTGTTAAGTGTTTGAGGTTTGCACCTTGGACATGCTTTGGTTTTTGCTTTTTTGTTTAGAGTCCACTAATGAGTGAGTATATCCCTGCTTATCTTTCTGGGTTTGAGATACCTCACTCAGGAGCATAGTCTCCAATCCATTTGCCTGTAAATTTTAGGATATCATTTTTTCTTACTGCTGAGCTGTACTCCATTGTATATCCCTGCTTATCTTTCTGGGTTTGAGATACCTCACTCAGGAGCATAGTCTCCAATCCATTTGCCTGTAAATTTTAGGATATCATTTTTTCTTACTGCTGAGCAGTACTCCATTGTGTAGATGTACCACAGTTTGTCAATCCATTCTTTAGTTGAGGAGCGTCTGGGTTGTATCCAGGTTCTTGCTTTTACGAATAACGCTGCTATCAACATAGTTGAGCTAATGCCTTTTGAGTGTGACTGTGCTTCTTTTTAGGTTATACAACCAGAAATAGTATTGCTGGATCCTTGGGGAGGTTGACTCCCAATTTTCTGGCAAACTGCCATACTGTACTCCAGAGTGGCTGACCAAGCTTACACTCCCAACAATGGAGGAGTGTTCCCCTTGTTCCACAATCTCTCCAGCATAGGCTGTCATCTGTGTCTTTTATCTTAACCAAACTGACAGGTGTAAGGTGGTATCTCAAAGTTGTTTTGATTTGTATTTCTCTAATGGCTTAAGATGTTGGGCACTTTTTCAGCATACAGAATGGGAAAAGATTTTCACCAACTCTACAAGTGATAGAGGACTGATCTCTAAAATATAGAGAACTCTAGAAACTAGAGATCAAAACCTTGAATAACCCAATTAAAAATGGGGTTTAGAACTAAAAAGGGAATTCTCAGCAGTTTCAAAGTTTTGCAAAAGAAGTAATTATTGGGGTCTAGAGTTTGTATAAGAGACTTATAAAGAAACTAGTCAATAAAAATGATTATTACATAGTAATGGATGTCAATGATATTTTCTAATCATATGACTTCATTTCCTGAATTACACTTCATGTGCATTCCAAACAAAAAGACACAAAGAGTATTCCACACTTTCTCATTAAAATGCTTCTTTATAGATTGAAATGGTATTCTTCACATACCACTCTGTGATATATTATTGTTTTGATGACTTTTACTCAGTAAAACATTTTTTCAGTAATTTTTTTAAGACACAAAATTGCAGCTTATAAAAATCAACAATTTATTGTATGCCTGGGATGCATCACAAATGTTTGAGGCCATGAGTGAATATAGCATGTATATATTTCATTCCCCCTTATTGGAATTGCTTTGAATGTCAAAGTTGTTGGCCATTAGCTACACTTTACACATAATACTACCTATTTGTATATTAATTTTAGAATCCATATGCAGAATCTTATTTAGGATTGTGTGTTTTGCATGATGATGACAAATGCTGAACTTCGTCAAGATTCTAACTGGACCAAAATGCCTTAAGAGATCTTTGTGTTCACAGATACCTTTGGTGGTTTTCTTATCACTCAAACATACTTCTCAGAAACCTTCTCTAAGGAATCCATTTTTCCCCCTGATTAGCTCTAAGTCCCACTTTATCATTTGCATTATCATGATTTCTTCTTAAAAATATGGTAGCATTATAGTTATTTGGGAGTTTGATAATACTCTTATGGTATCACTAGTCAGACTTAAAAGCAACAGCCTCTCAAGGTATTTCCTAAAATCGGCTGTCGCCATCACTGGTTAGCTACTGTATACATAAAGCACTCCCAGGTTGATTATCTCTGAGTTAGGAAATATCTACCTTGTGTATATGTGCTCATGTGCAACTTTGTGTAGGTATATTCTCATGCATATTTGGGAAAGTTTTTATTAGTATCCCTATTTTGATTGACTACACTATTTGCTCAGTCTTAATGGCAGGGGGAGGCTTTGTCCTACCTCAACTTGAAATGATAGACAATATTGACTACCAAAGGGAATTCTTACCCTTTGTGAGGATAGGATGGGGGAGTGGTATGGAAGAAGCTGATGGGTGTCTGGGAAGAGGTGAGGCAGGAAATGGTGATTAGTATGTAAAAAAACTGTTTTAAATAAAAATTAGATTGAAACACTTTTAGTTGTTCAAATTATATGTGCTTAGTATTTTTGTATATGCATATTGTATTAATTTAAATTTCAAGTTAGTAAAATAAGTGCTAAACTGTACTAAACAGCTTTGATTCTTTTGGATATTTTGGATAAATTATTCATATCTTTTGAAATTAACATCTCGTTGTTTTATGAATTAATAGGATTAATAGAATTGTCAATATATTGCTATGTAACAACATAGATTAGCAACTAAATAAGTACAAAGAAAATTGTATTTTCTATAGATTACATAAAATTGAAGAATATGCGCATAACAGTTTCATTGAATTATAAATTCTATTTTCATAAAATAACTATGCATCTTACAGGCATTATTCAGTAGCTTTTCTCCTCACTGTGATAAATAATAGAAGTAACTCAAGAAAAAATGATTTAGAATTTCAAACTTCCAGTATAGAAAAGGAATAGCAAGGGAATAGCTTAATGCCTGTTTATGGGAGCATGAGGCAGTTTTAACCCATAAACTGTGTCTTCTTCAGTTTAGAAAAATAAAACAATCCAGCTGGCAGTGTTATTTGAGATCATGGCTCACAGAAAGCAAGTATTCTGGTCCTTAAAATTGGCACCAGTAAACTATGCTTACCAGCTAAACTCTGAGTCCCATAGGATTCATAATCTCCTAAAATAGTGCCAAGTTAGAGTTTACGTGTTCAAATATTGTGTTTAATCTGTGATGAACATTCCACCTTCAAGTCATAGCATGAGCTATCAAATTTTGTATATTTGTAATAACTCTGAAATGTCCCTTAATGTGAACATGTATGGTGATATTAACTGTGATTATATTTGCTATGCTTTCTTACTTTTATCATAGAGGAGATTCAACTAATGGATAATGCAGCAGTATGAAGGTTTAAAAGACTAAAAAAATAATATCACTGTTGGATGTAGTGGTTTAGTGGTATGATATATGTTTATGGTCAGCATCTGTCAAGTTCTGCTACACATGAAGGAAGCTCCAAAAACAATGTGATAAAATTATGTGCAGCATGTATAAGAGAGTTATTTAATGTCTAAGATCTTTTATGTAAATGATTTCTGGGGACCTGTGTATATACCCTCTAGATATTGTTACCTTACATTTAAATACTCTTAGCTTGTTTAATAGCCTAAAGAAAAGATGAATTAGATAATATTTTTTGTGTTACAAAACACTTCCAAGTGAGAAGGCACATAAGTTTTATTGTGTGGTAGCATGAGTATGTCAGATCATTGTGTTACTTGGACATATAGTCTTTCTAAAGAAACAAAGGCATATGACTGAAATTAGCAACTGTGAGTTGCATACTTGTGTGAAGTATCAAGATACTGAACAAGATTAGGGCAACCTTTGGGCTAATGAGCAACAGGCTAATGCATTCTATTGGATAACTATGAGTTGACACATTTGTTATCTAACATATTGCTAAGATTGCTTGAGTAGTATTGCAGTGGTGACTATTCACAAAAAGGTATAAATGATTTGTTCCTTAGATTATGACACTTTAATTTTACTGTGAAAACCAAAATTGCTCTTGCCCATAGTAAAATGATAGCAAGTTAGATGCAATTCAAGCTAATAGCTTTATGAGATTTTAAATTAATTTTACCTCCTGAATGCAGCTGCTTGCCAATCATCCTTACCAGCATTCCCAGAATGTTTCAAGCTTAAAGCAAACATTTAAAATCATTATGTTCAGTTTTCTGGTATCCTTAAAACCTTATGTATTCATGTTCTTTTGGATATACCAGTGGCCAAACATTCCTCTGCATATGTCTCTGATTATTTATTGTTTCCCAAGTCAAATAATTGGAGGTCATCTTTAAATTTTTTCTTTCCATTTGCATGTCTTGAATAGCATTTATAATTTAGCTTACTAGTATTTATTGTGAACATAATGATAGCTAAAATTAACTCACAAATATATAACATATGCTTCAGTATTTAAAACCATCTGACCATCTTTCTTTTATTATTTTAATAATTTTTGTTCTGAAATTAATGAGTTATTTAATTATAAAACTGTATTTTTACATAAAAGAAAGAAAATAAATTTAGCGTGTTATAGGACACAAAGTTTTAATTTTAATTCACACATAATAAACTGAAAAAATAGCTATCTAACAATCTGGCCCTCCAAAAAGCATTAGAGGGAAAACTCCAACCTAAGGATTTCAGATAAAGCCATGAAATCACAAACAATCAATAATAACACAGAAGAAAAGTCCAAAGAAAAGAAATACATAATATCTACTACCACAAATAGCAGGAAACATGAATCAGTGGTCACTGATATCTCTTAATATCAATGGACTCAACTCAACTATAAAAAGGCACTCAGTAGGAAATGAATAAAAAAACAGAAGCCATCCTTCTGCTGTATACAAGAAACACACCTCAACCACAAATACAGATACAGGCTCAGAGTGAAGGGTTGGGAAAAATTTTTCCAATCAAATGACCCTAAGAAACAAGCAGGGGTTGCCATCCTAATATCTAACAAAATAGACTTTAACCTAAGAACAATTAAAAGGGACCAAGGTGGACATTATTTATTCATCATAGGAAAAATTAGTCAAGAGGCGATTTCAATCCTGAATACCCCTAATATAAGGGCAATTACCTATATAAAAGAAACACTACTAAACCTCAAATCCTACATTGGTTCTTATACACTAATGGTGGGAGACTTCAATACCCCACTTTCACCACTGGGATAGGTCAACCGAACAGAGACTCAGCAGAGAATTAGAGTCTAACAGAGGTTATGATGCAAATGGATTTAATAGATATTTACAGAAGCTTCCACCAAAATAAAAAGGAATACACATATTTCTCAGCACCACATTGAACTTTCTCTAAAATTAACCACATAATTGGTCAAACAGCAAATATGAATAGATACAAAAAATTGGAAATATTCCCTTGTATCATATCAGACCACCAGGGCTTAAAGTTAGAGTTCAACAACATCAAAAATCACAGAAAGCGGACCAACTCATGGAAACTAAACATTACTCAGCTGAACTATCTCTGGATCAAGGAAGAAATTAAGAAAGAAATCAAAATTTTTCCAGATTTTAATGAAAATGAATCCACAACATGCTCAAAATTGTGAGACACAATGAAAGCAGTCTTAAGAGCATAGCACTAGATGCCTATATGAAAAAACCTTTTGAAATCCCATACTAGAGAACTAAGGGCAAAACTGAAAGCCTTAGAACAATTAGAAGCAAACTTACCTAGAAGGAGTAGACGGCAGGAAATAATCTTAGAGCTGAAATCAATACAATTGAAACAAAAAGAACAATACAAAGAATCAATGAATCAAGGAGTTGGTTCTTTGAGAAAGTCAATCAGATAGATAAGCCCTTATCCAAACGAATCAAAAAGCAGAGAGAGAGTATCCAAATCAGCAAAATCAGAAATGAAAAGGTGGACATAACAACAGACCCCCAGGAAATCCAGAGAATTATCAGGTCATACTTTGAATATCTATTCCACAAAAAAGGAAAACCTAGAAGAAATAATTACCTTGTATTTTTTAATGATAATTTCTGTTTTAGCTATAAAATTTGCGATGTTGTCATGTATGAGTCAGTAGGAAGTTGAGTCCACATTGAACTATAAATTTATCCTTTTCTTTCTGTCCAATAATGGCCAGAGGGGAAAAACCTAGAGAATACATGGTGTGTCTTGAGACCTAGTCATTCCCTTCCCGCAATCATTTCTTTCTTTTTTTTTTTTTAATTAGGAATAAAGTCTCATTTTTAAAAATCCATATATCCCCTTGTTCAAACTCCCTTCCCCTTCCCGCCCCTCCCAGTCACTCTCTTTTCTCCCCATCTCCTTATCTCCTCTTCAGCAAGGACAGGAGTTCCCAAGCCCCCAAGGTGGCTTAATTCAGCCTACACTCCAGAAAAATCTACTTTCCTCATCCCCACACATATTTCTGTGTTATGGAAAAGCAACTTATTATGTGATTAGATGGTTTATGATTATATCAGACATACTTCAGCTTTATAACTAACTTAGATCTACCTTGCTAACATTCTTTGTAGTCCAGTCCTTTATGAACACTAAGATGTACTAGATATGGTGCTAAATGCCTGTGATTCTGGCTCTCAGCAACTCAAGGTAGGAGAACCACTGAGGCCTTAAGACCAGCTTGGGCGACAGAGTGCCACCTATCTCCATACAAGAGCACCAAAACCCAACCACCTAACTATGCATATGTTGTATTGATTCATATATACTCTGTAGAGTTATGTAATATTTTGTTTTACTAACACAAAAATTAAGTTTTAAGTCAAATATCCCTCATAAGAAATAAAAATAAAATAACTTTTATTAAAGAAAAAATTTGTGATGGTGATCTTAATGGAGTAATTAATGAAGATTGAAGAAATACTTTTTTATCTAAAAAGTATTTTTAAGTAAATTAATTATAAAGATAAAATAAAGATACCTAAAACTAATATAGCCTTTTAGTGATGAAGGATAATAATCAATTCTGCTATATCTTCAGGTGGCTTGCTGCTAGCAAGTGGGCAGAACATGACAATCTATCTTCATGTTAATCTATAGTTTATGATTTAAGTAAGAAGAATTATGGTGGTAATAATCAAAACAACTATATTACACTATAGTTTAGACAGTTATCACTAGTGGCCTTAATGGATTTCAAAATTGTCTAATAATGACAGCATTATAGTAAAGAAAATTATGATTGGGACACTGATATTACTAGCAGTGTTAATTGATGTCACCCTTGTAATTTCCAGGGAGTGTATATTTCAGTATGTTTCTAACTCATCTCCAAAATGTCCCTCAAATCCCAGTCATCTCTCTCAGCATTTTCTTCCCACCTGATTTCTCTGCCCTTGTTTCTATTTGTACTTGTTCCCAGTCCATTTGCAAAATCTTTTCTATTTTTCCTTCCAAGGAAGATCCATGCATCCTCTCTTGAGACTACTTTGTTACTTAAACTCTCTGGGTCTGTGGACTGAAGCATGATTATCTTTTAACTAGGACTAATTTTTACTTACCACTGAATACATAACACATTTGTTTTTCTTGGTCTAATTTATTTCATCCTAAGTTAGGGTGATTTTTTTTTGTTTTATCTATTTGATGTCATTTTTTAACAGTTGAATACTTCATTGTGTAAATGTACCACATTTTCTTTACTCTTCTTTGATTAAAGAACATTCAGATTGTTTTCAGTTTCTGGAAAATTTGAATAAAACTGCTATTAACATATTTCAGCAGGTGTCCTTGTGGTGGATGGATTGTTTTGGGTAAAAGTCAAGATTAGTACAGCTGGATCGTGAGGTTAATCAATTCCCAATTTTCTGAGGAATAACCATATTGATTTCAAAAGTGGATGTACTAGTTTGTTTTTTCAACAATAATGAAGGAGTGCTCCCCTTGCTCCACATCCTTGCCAACATGCACTGTCAGTGTGGTTTTGATCTTAGCTATTCTGACAGGATTAAGATGGAATCTCAAAGTCATTTTGATTTTCATTTCTCTGATGACTAAGGATACTGAAAATTTTAAAAAATGTTTCCCAGCCATTTGATATTCTCCATTGAGAATGTTCTATTTATATCTGAACCCCATTTTAAAAATTAGATTATTTAGTTTACTTATGGCTAGTTTCTTGAGTTCTTTATATACTTTGAATTTAGCTCTCTGTCAGATGCAGAGTTGGTGAACTTGTCGGAATGGTCAACTAATGACTAATTTAACTTGATTTCTAGATCTGATACTATCTTGGTGGCAAATAACCTGGATGGCTAGTAATCAGTAATCCCAGAGACCTATGATAGATCCAAATAAAACTAGTAAAAAACAGTCAATGAAATAATTCCTAATGGTATTCTGCTATTCTCATAGACAGGAGCCTAACACAATCCTCATCAGTGAGATTTCTAGGAGTAAATGCAGAGGTTCATACTCAAGCATGAGGTGGATGATGTGAGGTGACATTCTGTATGCTGTGAATCATCATTGAATAATAAAGAAACTATTTTGGCCTGTGTCAATGCATCTTAGAAACAGGCAGGAAATCAGAACATAGGTAAGGGGTACAGTGGAGCCAGAAAGAAATGAACTGCCACCCAAGAGTGCAAGATCTAATGGAACAAAGGTAAACCACTAGTCATGTAGCAAGACATAAATTAATAGAAATTGGTTAAGTTGCAAGAGCTGCCTAGTAATATGCCTGAGCAATAGACCAAACATCATGTAATTAATGTAATCTTTTGTGTGATTATTTGTGGCTAAGTAGCAGCAGGGCTGCAAGTGGATCTGAACCTCAGGGCTAAGCTGGAAAGGCCATGCCAGAAACTAATTACTACAGGTGGAACCTAGGGAATCTTGTGGAAGGAAGGAAGGAACAACATAGAATCTGCTATCTTAAGCTTCTAAGGTACTCAGAGATACTGAACTGACAATCAGGGAGGATCTATGTTTCTGAACTAGATCCTCTGCATATATCCCTCCTTCCCACATATGCCTCATCCAGCATTGATAAGAAGGTATGTGCCTTGTCTTCCTGTGACTGGCTATGTTACATTTAGTTGATAATCATAGGAAGCCTGTTCTTATTTGAAAGAAGATGGGTGAGGAATGAATCTGGTTGAGATAGAGGAGAAGGGTAAGAGGGCCTGAGAGGAGAAAGAGGAGAGAAAACTGCAGTCAGGATGTAATATATGAGAGAAGAATAAATAAATGTTAAGAAGACACTGATATTAAAATATAATACGTATTTATGTTCTATAAAATATTATAAATCTAATCCCCCAAGGAAAAATCTGGTTGATTGATACCAACCTAAATTAGTAGGGATAGGAATGTATCTATTATTCTAGTTTAAGCATAAATCATACTACAAATTAGTGAGCAGTTTGTAATATGTTGAAAAAGGTAAAGCATAGATGTGTCTATGCAAAAATACCTTCATTAAACTTTTACACAAGTACAAGGGGGGAAAACTATGAACAATCACTTCACTAAACTTGTTGGATTAATTTCTGTGCTAGCTACAATATTAAAGAAACTTCAGAAACTACAGCTGGGCCACTTCTGTTTCTTCTCAAAGTGGATCCAACAATATTACAGAATTATCTGATAATATTAATGACATATGTGTGAACATGTGTAAGCCTTATCAGACATCACAGAACAAATGTTTGTCCCACCACATATGACACATGTGTTAGTGTTCATATTGTCAGCTTGATGAGATACAGGGATAGCACACTTAATAGACACAGGTCTGTTCTTGGCACAATCGTAATAGGCCATGGTTAAGCATTCAGATGATAACCCAGATTCAGAATGATAATACTCATGGTAATATGTGTTATAATTGATTCCATTAAAGTCAAGATGAATCTGTTGTATGCAATTTTTTGACATCTGCAGTTGGCTGCAGTTATTCATGTGGGTTTGTCAGAACTGGTTGTTTTAGAACTTCAATGTGACCTAAATCTTTTTTCACTGTTATGTTTTAAAAAGGCCCAGGCTAATAGTGGGTGGAAAACAAGTAATTACTAGTAAATAAAAAATAAGCATGTGTGAATGTATGAAAAACAATGGAACACAGACAAGAAAGTTTCAAATTTATAGACAAAAAATAAATTATTGTTTGTGTTGCTTCTATAAGTTCTATAGCTATAAAGCACTTTAAATAATTTATTATATTCATGAAAATATTTATTGGATATATTAGACTTCATATGACCTTATATTTCACCTCCTTTCATAATATATGACATGATTATACAAAGAAAGAAGCAAATGAAATTGTTTTGATATGAATTCAGATCACAAAAAACTTAAAGAGAGCAAAATAATATGTAATTATATCTATAAGCTATAAGCTTTTTTATTTGTGTTTTAGATGCACATACCTGAAGTACTTATAGAAGTCATAAGAAAACTTTAAGTAGTTAGTTTGCTCTTTTTTCCTGTGTGTACTGAGGATCAACTTTAGGTCTTTAGGTTTAACAGGGAGTGTCTCCTTGCTGAGTCATATCACCAGATGACCATTAGGATTTCTCAATCCTAGAATAAAATTGTAAATTTTATGAGCATTTACTATCCAAGGTGTGATTTCAATGTTACCATTTAAAATGTATGTTCTAATGATTTGAAAAATCATTGTCATATCAACAGTGTAGTGTGGCTGCATTATGAATTCATAGTAGTTGTGAAAGAGCACACAAAACCTAAGTCCATAACAGAAAAAAATCCCAACATGAAGAGGGGACTGGGATCCCCTCACCCTAGAGGCTCTATCCCTTTTCTGTATAGTGTAGTGTGATTCAGGCATTGTTTAGGGAAGCTTTAGTATCTTCTTAGAATCAGGACGTGTACCGGGCATGGCCAGAATCCACTGAGACCCAAGAATACTGACTTCTCTTCTGTTTGTTCCTACATTCTCAAGGAGCAAATCAAACCATACATCATGGAACATTTCCACTCTCCAAAAATTGTCTTAAGGTTCAATTCAAATCAGTGAGTTTTTATATAACACCTTAATAAATATTAATCCTTTATTTTTATTATGAATAAAGTCACATTGTCTATCCCTGTATATTCTTTTTCAAGGTCCCATCCCCCTCAAAACCCCTCCAGTCTCTCAAACTTCTCCACATCTCTCCATCTCCATCACAGCATGGGCAGGAAGTCCCAAGGTCCCAGTAATGCTCAGATCAGCATCCTTTCCTAGCAGATCCACTTTCCTCTCCCCAACATCAAGACTGAGTCAGGTGTTCCTCTAGAGGAAGTGGGATCTACAGTGTCAGTCCAAGGTGTTTCAGATCACAAACTATTCAGTGGTTGTGTTTTGCAGCTTGGACATGTTTGCTTTTTGCTTTTTTATTGTTTAGAGTCCACTATTAAGTAAGTACATCCCCTGCTTATCATTCTGGGTTTCAGATACCTTGCTCAGGAGGACAATCTCCAAATCCTACATTTGCTTGCAAATTTTAGGATATCATTTTTTTCTTACTCCTGAGTAGTACTCCATTGTGTAGATGTACCACAGTTTGTTAGTCCATTCTTCGGTTGAGGGGCATCAAGGTTGTTTCCAGGCTCTTGATATTACAAATAATGCTGCTATGAACACAGTTGAGCTAATGCCATTAGACTGCAACTGTGAATCTTTAGGGAATATACCCAGAAGTGATATTGCTGGGTCCTTGGGAAGATTGATTCCCAGTTATCTGAGAAACAACCATACTGCATTCCAGAGTGTCTGAGCAAGATTACACTCCCACCAACAATGGAGAAGTGTTCCCCTTCTTCCACAACCTCTACAGCATAGGCTGTCATCTGTGCCTTTTATCTTAGCCAATCTGACAGGAGTCAGGTAGTATCTCAAAGTTGTTTTGATTAGCATTTCTCTGATGGCTAAAGATGATGAGCACATTTTCAGGTGCCTTCCAGCCATTCGTAAGTCTTCTGCTGAGAATTCCCTTTTAGACCTGAACAACATTTTTTTTATTGTGTTATTTAAGGTTTTGGGCTCTAGATTCTTGAGTTCTTTATACATCTTAGAGATCCTCTAAGTCCTCTATCACTTGTAGGGTTGGTGAAAATCTTTTGCCATTCTGTAGGCTGTCATTTTGTGCTATTGACAGTGTCCTTGGCTTTACAGAAGCTTCTCAGCTTCAGGAGATCCCACTTATTGATTATTGATCTTAGTGTCAGTGCCACTGGTGCTATACTTAGGAAGTGGTTGCCTGTGCCGATTTGCAATGTATTTCCCACTTTCTTTTCTATCAAGTTCAGAGTGGCTGGGTTTATGTTGAGGTCTTTGATCCACTTGGATTTGTGCTTTGTGCAGGGCGACAGGCTTGGGTCTATTTGCATTTTTCTACACACTACCATTCAGCTATGCCAACACCATTTGTTAAAGATACTCTCTGTTTTCCATTGAATATTTTGGGCCTCTTTGTCGAAGATCAGGTATTCATAGGTTTTGGGGTTAATGACTGGATCCACAATTCGATTCCATTGATCTGCAAGTCTGTTTTTATGCTAGTACCAGGCTGTTTTTATTACTGTAGCTCTATAGTATAACTTAAAGTCAGGGATGGTGATGCCTCCTCAGGTTGTTTTGTTGAGCAAAATCGTTTTGACAATCTGGGCTTTCCTGTTATTCCAAATGTTATTGAGTAGTGTTATTTTAAGGTCCAAAAAATATTGTGTTGGGATTTTCATGAGCAGCACATTGAATCTGTAGATTGCTTTTAGTAGAATTGCCATTTTTGCTATGTTGATCCTACCTATCAAGGAACATGGGAGATTCTTTCCATTTTCTGATATCCTCTCCAATTTCTTTCTTCAGTGATTTGAAATTTTTGTCAAATAGATCTGTTACTTCTTTGGTTACAGTTACTCCAAGGTATTTAATGCTATTTGCAGCTATTATGAAGGGTAATATTTCCCTTATTTCTTTTTCAGCTCATCTATCTTTAGTTTATAGAAAGACTACTGATTTCTTTGTGCTAATCTTGTATCCTGCTACATTGCTGAAAGTGTTTATCAGCCATAGAAGTTCAATGGAATAATTTTGTGGGTCACTTATGTCTACAAACATATCATCTGCAAATAGAAATAGCTTCACTTCTTCTTTTCCAATTTGTATCCCCTTAATCTCCTTTTGTTCCCTTATTCCTTTAGCTAAAACTTCGAGAACTATATTGAATAGATAAGAGGAGAGAGGACATCCTTGTCTAGTTCCTGTATTAGTGGGATTGCTTTGAGTTTTTCCTCCATTAAGTTTGATGCTGGCTTTCGGCTTCTTGTAAATTTCTTTATTATATTTAATTATTCTCCCTGTATTCCTGATCTTTCCAGGGCTTTTTTCATAAAGGAGTGCTGCATTTTGTCAAAGGCTTTTTCAGCATCTTAGGATATGATCATGTGGTTTTGTTCCTTTAGTTTGTTTATATGATGGATAAAGTTTGCAGTTTTTCATATGTTAGTGTTAGGATTAGGGTTAGGGAATTTGCACAGCTACCTACCTTTCGTGGATAATATTTTTTATATATTGTTCTATATGGTTTGCTAAAATTTTGATGAGAATTTTAGCATCAATATTCATGAGGGAAATTTGTCTGTAATTCTCCTTTTTTGTTGTGTCTTTGAGTATCTTTGGTATTAGGGTAATTGTGGGAATTTGACAATATTCCTTCAGTTTCTACTTTGTGAAATGGTTTGAGGAGTATTGGCAGCAATTCTTCTTTGAATGTCTCGTAGAATTCTGCACTGAAACCATCTGGACCTAGGCTTTTATTTTTGAGGAGGCTTTTAGTGACAGCTTCGATTGCCATAAGGGTTATAGGCCTGTTTAGGTAATTAATCTGGTTTTATTTAATTTTGGTAAATGGTGCCTGTCCAGAAAGCTGTCTTTTCTTCTAGGTTTTCCATTTTTGTTGAGTATAGATTTTCAAAGTATGACCTGATAATTCTCTGTATTTCCTGGGGGTCTGTTTTTATGTCCCTCTTTTCATTTCTGATTTTGTTGATTTGAACACTCTTTCTCTGTTTTTTGATTAGTTTGGCTAAGGGCTTATCTACCTTGTTGACTTTCTCAAAAACCAACTCTTAGATTCATTGATTCTTTGTATTGTTCTTTTTCTTTCAATTGTTTTGATTTGAGCTCTGAGTTTGAATATTACCTGCTGTCTACTCCTTCCAGGTGAGTTTGCATCTAATTGTTCTAAGACTTTCATCTGAGCTGTTAGTTCTTTCGTCTGGGATTTCTCTAGGTTTTTTATATAGGCATCTAGTGCTATTAATTCTCCTCTTAAGGCTGCTTTCATTGTTTCCCACAGTTTGGGTTTTTAGTGGACTCATTTTCATTAAATTCTAGGAAGACTTTGATTTCTTTCTTAATTTCTTTCTTAACTCATAGGTGGTTCTGCTGAGTAATGTTTAGTTTCTATGAGTTCTGTGATTTTTGAAGTTATTGAACTCTAACTTTAGGCCGTGGTGGTTCGATATTATGCAAGGGATTATTTCCATTTTTTGTATCAGTTGATATTTGCTTTATGACCAATTATGTGCTTAAGTTTAGAAAGTTCCATGGGGAGCTGAGAAAGTTCCCTGGGGAGCTGAGAAAGTTCCATGGGGAGCTGAGAAATATGTATTTTTTTGCATTTAGGTTGAAGCTTCTGTAAATATCTATTAAATCCATTTGCATGATAACCTTTGTTAGATTCCTTCCAGTCTCTGTCTGGTTGTCCTTTCAAGGGGCAAATGTGGAGTATTGCAGTGTCACACTATTAGGGTGTGAGAATTGATGTGAGATTTGAGATTTAGCAGTGCTTCTTTTACATAAGTAGGTGCCCTTATATTAGGGGTATAAATATTGAGGATTAAAATCTCCTATTGACCAATTTTTCCTGTGATGAAAGTGGTGACCCTCTTGGTCCCTTTAATTGCTTTCAGATTAAAGTCTACATTGTTAGATATTAGATTGGCAACCCCATCTTGTTTCTTAGGACCATTTGACTGGAAAATCTTTTCCCAACTCTTTACTCTGAGCCAATGTCTGTCTTTGTGGTTGAAGTGTGTCTCTTATATGCAGCAGAAGGATGGCTTCTGTTTTTTATCCATCTTGTTAGTGTGTGTCTTTTTATAGATGAGTTGGGTCCATTGATATTAAGGAATATTAGTGACCACTGATTGATATTTCCTACTATTTTTGGTGGTAACTTGTATTTATTTCCTTTCTCTGGCCTATTCTTCTGTGGTATTTTTCATTGTTTGTGGTCTCACAGGTGTTTCTGGGATCCTTAAGTTGGAGTTTTCCCTCTAATTCTTTCTGGAGGGCCAGATTGGTAGATAGTTATTGTTTCTGTCTGACTTTGTCATGAAATACCTTGTTTACTTCAATCATGGTGATTGATAATTTTGCTGGGTATAGTAGGCTAGGTTGGCAGCCATGCTCTTTCAATGACTGTGTAACTTCTGACAAAGCTCTTCTTGCTTTCATTGTCTCCATTGAATAGTCAGGTATTATTCTGATGAGTCTGCCTTTATAGGTAAGTTGGCCCTTTTTTGTGCAGCTCTTAAAATTTTTTCTTTGCTTTGTATGATTTTTGGCTTGAGTATTATGTGGCTAGCTGACTTTTTTCAAGGGTCATATTTATTTGGTGTTCTGTAAGCTTCTTGTGTCTTTAGTCATTTTCTTCTTTTAGTTTGGAAAATTTTCTTCTATGATTTTATTGAAATCATTATCTGTGCCTTTGAGCTGGTATTCGTCTCCTTTATCTATTGCTATTAGTCGCAAATTACATATTTTTATTGTGTCCCAGATTTCCTGGACATTTTCTGTTATGGCTTTTTTGCTTTTTGTATTCTCTTTGACTGGTGTTTCTATTTCCGATACTGAGTATTCCCCTTCAGAGATTCCCTCTCCCATGTCTAGGATTCTGTTGGTCATGCTTGTATCTGTATTTCCAACTCTTTTCTTCAGATTTTCTATTTCCTTGTTTTCCTCATTTCATGTGTTTTTTGTTGCTTCTATTTCAATTTTTTGTTCCTGAAATGTTTATTTCATTATTTGGTTTACTTTTTATTGTTTTGTTTTTCAAGGATTTGTTCATCTCTTCCAATTTTTGTTTGTATTTTTTTCTATTTCTTTAAGGGACTTTTTTATATTTTCTTTGAAGGCTTCAATAATCTTCATAAAGGTGTTTTAGTGTTGTTTCATTCTTTTTCCTCTTCATTGCTCTGTTCAGGTCTTGTAGTTGTAGAACCACCAGTTTCTTCTGGAGTTGCCTTGCTGTTCTTTATATTATTATATGTATTTTTGTACTGGCATCTGCCCATGTCTTCGATGATTCACAATTACGCTACTCCTAGTCAGTTGTGCCAAGAGGGCTTGTTTGTCTCCTGTCACATCTGAATAAGGGGTCTGCTCGATCTCTGACTCTGCTCTGGAGAGGGGTCTGAATTTCAACACCTCAGTTCTTCTCTGCTGATGCAGTTGGAGGTGGGACCAGCCATGCAAGGTCCCCTCTTTTAGGTGTGGCTCGGGGAGCCCCTCACTGCCAAACCCTAGTCCTGTCAGCTAAGGAGAGTCTGGGATCAGGCACTACATATTGACCCTGGTACCAGAATGCCAGTTTTAATCCTTTATATGATATATTTCAAGTGAATATCCGTGCAATATATAGAGCCATTGGCAATCATTAGCTGCTCAGAGCAGGAGAGAAATTTCACTAAGAAGGTACTCTCTGTTAGTTTACTATGCTTCATTGAAAGCCCATACATCCAAGAGCATTTGGGCAGCACAAATTTTTCTTGAAGTGTTTTATTTAGAAGACACAAAGTATGGTAGGGAGAAAAAGGTGGCATTGATTTTGAAATAGTTGAAGGGAATTCTTAAAGAATTCCTATGATATACCTAGTGTAAAACAAGAAAAAAACCTCACTGAAGCAAATGCAATAGTTCTGTATTCTGAGTTGTTAGTACCTTTGAAGACAAAGATGGAACATGTGTTGTCTTTTTATAAGATCAGCTGAACCATAATAATTAATATAGGTCAAATGGTTTACTATCTTATAAAATAAAATTTCATATCTAGTGAAAAAATTTTATGAATTTTATATCAAATGAAAGGGCAGCTTAGTGCTTACTACTTACTTTCACTCTTTCCCTCAGCTTTATAGTTTTAATATAATAGCATAGTTTTAAAAACATTTTCTATTTTCCTTTTACATTCACCTATTCATTATCAAGGTAATGATACCCATGTAGCTAAGAGCTGACATAGAAAAAATAGCTATTATTCTTATAAAATTCTCCCTGAATGCTTAGGTTATAAAATATTGCAGTGGGAGGTTGTGTTATAGGTATTAATTTATTGGGTGCTAGAGTTTATATATAAGTTACATCATTATTAAGCCAACTGTAATTTATGTATAATTACTCATTGATAAATGCTTGATATTATTTAAAATGATATTTTTATAATCTGACTATATTAGGGGTGTTTTAAAAGGTAAATATGAAAATGAACTTAAATCTACTTTGGTTAATGAATTTTCAGTAAATATGTATTACTTTATGTAAAGAACATTTGTATAATTAACTGTTTATCTCAGAGCTCTACCTAATGCTTGGGTGTGGGTCTTTGCTTCTGCTCCATCAGAACTATTGTTCCAAAATTTAAAAATTTGTTGTTTAGAAGTAATAATTTGTATATTGATTTAGCCTTTCTATTTTGTAATAAATTCTGCTATATTAATAAACACTTATCTTCTGAATTCTGGAATTCTAGGAATTTGATTAAAACTGACAGCAGGTTGCCTTAAGAATCTGGCCCACCTTTTCTGATAAGACTTCCTGAAATAATGCTAATCCCTTTGTATTTTACAAAAACCTCTGGAAAGATGGTAAAATAGTAGTGAGGAGGTTCAAGTAGAGATATCTGTGTAAGCGGGGAAATGCACTCATAAGAGCCCGAAAGCTATCAAGTGGAAATACTGGTACCAAGGATGTGCTATTTCTCTATAAGCTGTAGGGAATCTGCAGAGTACCTATAAGCCCTAAAGCTATTGTCCCTGATGCTGGATGCATGCCAGAATTATATGGCAAGCCTTATAGATGAAAACCTGTGTGCTTCAGTTTCAGGGTGTAGAGAAATTAAGCTGGGAGTGAATGGTCAGAAACTTTTCTCCCTGTTGCCTTAATTGTACTGAAGAGCTCTTTGTAGGCTGCTGATGGACAATAGTCAATATCATTTCTGGTTGGTTATATACCCTGCAGACATCACTATCAACCTGTTAGGAAAATTTACCTCTTTTATATATGCAACCAACAGCTTTCTAATTAGATTTTAGGTCCACTTCACAGAAAGGAATTCAAGCTTTGTTCTATAAGGCAGGGGCAAACATAAAAGTGAGAAAATGAACAACAGCTACAACAAACCAGATAGTGGCTTAGGACAGTGACACTAGTGGAGTTTACTGCTATTATTTTATTAAAGATATTTGGCTAAGCTGTCAAATAACCTTCTTTACATTTCCACTGATGATAAATTACTGCTTTTCTGAACTGCTAACATAGTAGAAAACTTTGCTTTTCAGTAGCCATGATGGTTACTGTGCAGATTCACACTGTCTTGACTCTGCAAATAAAAAAGTAGTTATATGTCAGAGTTGTTTAATATCCACCACAAGCAGAGGAAAATAATCAGATATCTATACTATCCTCAGTAAGACTGAGAGAACATTATGTAAAAAGACCAAAAAATGTTGGAAGTAGCCCTAGAGTTTTATGTAGTTATTTCTCTTGAATTGAATGAAACACTCTTTCTGGGGAAAGGCAGAAAGCTTGTGTGACTTGGAAAATTAATAAAACTTGTGACTTTTGTGAAATTTACAAATGTTACAAGACAAAAAACAACTCAGAAAATTGAAAGATTCAAAGTGTTCCTCCACAAGGTTACGTAGGTAATATTCGCACTGCTTTGCCAGGAGGCTACACAGGTAATTAAAAATTGTTTAAGAAGAGGTAATTCTTCAACACCCTTGCCTAAAGTTGGGCAATGAGTTCCAAGGAATCAGCTTTTCTGAGTCATCATCAGTCCTGACGTGGGGCTTTAAAGTGGTATAGCTACCTGAGAGTCACTTATGTTCTTGTAAGTGGCTCCAATAATTCTCCCTGGTTCTGCAAACTAGATTAGAGTGGAATCATTTCTTTTGATATTGGCATCCTAGTTTTTTAAACTTAAAAAGTAATGTTTTTATTTTCATTTTATGTGCATTGCTGTTTTGCCTGCATGTATGTCTGTGTGAGAGTTTCAAGCTCCCTGAAACTGGAGTTACAGACAGTTGTGAGCTGCCGTATGGGTATTGGGAATTGAACCCAGTTCCTCTGGAAGAGCCGTTCGTGGTCTTAACCACTGAGCCATCTCTCCACCCTCTTTATCAACTGGAGATTCATGTTGGACAGTTTATAAAGGTTGAAGAAACAAATTGTTCATGCTTCCCTAGAAAAAGCAAAAGAATTTAAGTATATAATACAGAGGTATGGATATAGTAAGACTATACTTTATCATATAATTACATATTTAGCTCCTGATTTTTATGATTTTTGATGTTTCAATGATATCACTCTTGTTTGGTAATATCCAATTCTTTTACAGTTAAATTAGACATTTCTCTTTTCTACAATTTTATTTTATATTTTAGTTTAATTATTAGTAATGGCTGCTTTGCCTTCTTAGTACTTGTTATGTTTTGAGTGTCAGGAACTGCAGTTCTTTCGAATGGCTCCACAGTTTGTTTAAATTCCTAGCTGTGAGGTTACTTCTTTAAATAGAAGCTTCATTTAGACTTATTCAGGTGACATTCCTATATGCTTATAGTGTTTGTTATATAATAAAATTTATAAACTTAGCACTTCATACTATATCTAAATACATTTGAGAAAGAAAAGCTTAATGCATAATTCATGGTCTAATTCAATTGGAATTATTATTGCTGACTTAATTTTTATATCTTAATTATATTTTTGAAATTCCATAATTGCACATAAAATGATGTGATTTGTGATATTTGCATACAATTTAACCTCCAAGGCTTGTAGAATTTCTGTTAATGAGTTGAAAAATCAGAAACTATGTTCTGACATAAAATACTTATAATTTTTGTTACTTTTAAAATTTTTCTAAAATGGCCTATTATGTACCAAATTAACAAGTGATAGCAATGTCTAATGAGGTTTATTGATCACAGAACAAGGTTCTCTATGACAGCTTAAATCAATATCAAATAGTTTGATTTAAACTACTAAACACACAGCTAAATTTTGCTTTTACATTATTTTTAATTAATATTTACATCTAAATGCTTTTATCTGAATTTATAAATTATATAGTTTCTCATATAATTAAAATATTTTTCTTCTATACTTAGATTATATTATCTAAAAATCTAGATTTATTTCTTTTAAGGTAGCATCTATAGACTAATTGAGTAAGTTTCTAATTTGCAGTACGTCCCCAATGAGCTGATCAATATGCTATAGAAAAGCCTTGGAATCCCTGGAAGTAACCTTCAAATTAAATGAGTACATAAGCATTTTTTTTGCAAAATGTATGCAATCTCTATATTGATGACTTCCCATTTTTCCAGTTCTTTTGACTAATAGTGGCATCATTTTAATTTTGAAAATTCCCTTTTCATTGCATTTGAGGCAAATGTAGAAAAACTAGAATATGGTAGTAAAATTTCAAACATTAAAATACACATTTAAAATGTGCAAAAATTATATTATTGGAACCATCAACATAACATAATGGGTAAAAGCACCTACCACTAAAAGTTAGAACCTGAGTTGAGGCCCCAGGACCTACAAAGAACATAGGAAAAAAAAAACACTCATTTGAACGCTGAGGAAGTCCATAAAAATTCTAAACTGGAATCCATAATATATATGCAGAGGACCTGGTGTAGATCTGTGCAGGGACTGCATGTTCTACTTCAGTCTCTGTGAGTTTGTATATGCTTTGCTCATGTTGATGCAAGGACCTTGCTTTCATGGCATTCTCTATTCACTACGGCTCTTACACTCTGCCTTCTCTTTGGTAGAGTTCTCTGAGTTCTGAGGGGAGGAATTTGATGGGAACATCCCCTTTAGGGGTGAATGCTCCAAGGTTTTATGAACATTATTATCATAATTATTGCCCTGTTCATGTTAAAATTATTTGATTCTTTCAGATGAGCACATGTTTTGGCTAATTACAAACAATTCAACCTATTAGATTATTTAGTCTATTTGGGGTAGACATGTATTTTCTAAGGACACTCTTTCAATTATGCAGGCAAACTTATCCTTGTGCACAGTGCTAAAAATGAAGTACTAACACCATATGTTTTCTGAATTTCAAATCTTCAAACACACACACACACATACACACACAAACACCCCTAAATATCCCTATTCCTCTGAATATCTCTGATCAATAGTGTGAATAAATCTACTATTGCTCATAGAAACCTTCAATTAGTTGAATTCCTTTTCAGCAGCTACACATTTTTTTTTATAAAGATAACAAACAGTACATTGTTGCTACATAAAAATGAAGAGGAATATTTTAAATTAAAGTATCAAAATAATTATTTTGGAGACAGAAAGATGGCTATTCTCAAGCTGCCTTTTGATCTCAACACATGTACCGTGGTAGTACATGTACACACACACACACACACACACACACACACACACATTAGTTAATAATAAGTGTCTTCTTCAATTCTCCATCTCACCAAATTTTTTGGACCCCATCTCATAGTTCTTTTCTCTTCCAAATTAAAAGTGGAACTTTGTTATCTGTTTCTCAAAAAAAGAAAAATTACAAAAAGTCTGATTCCTATTGAGAGACATGTTTTATTTCTTCTCTGTAGTTCCAAAACTCAGGGCCTTAGGCATAACAGAAAAGTGTTTTGGCATTGAGTGACATCCAGAGCCCTGATGCTATACTTTACACTCACATGTAGTATGAGATAAGAGAATAAACAACTCCTTTTAGTCTCTAATATCAAGTACCTCTGCAGAGAAAAGCCACTTCATCTCAAGTCACTTAATCTATAGTATGTTCAAATCCTCATTGAGTCACTAATTATATTAAGACTCACCTGGAATATGGAAAATCACAGATTATTTCTTTATATTTTATACTCAGTTTCTGATAAAATAGGAAAAACTCCCAAACTTCCAAATTGGAAACAATGACGGGAATCACCTGTAAAAAGGGATTTTGATGGGACACTTGAGTCCCTGAGATTTCTTTCACAGCAGTTAAGCATAAGTCATGTGTTTAGCAGGCATCTAGGCAACCCCAGTAAGTCTGGGGTAGTTGTACTGAGCATTAAAAATACAATTATGAAAATCTTCAGAAAATAACTTTAATACTAGTTTCACAATGAAAGAAAGGCTTCAAAGTATATTAATTCAAACTCCTTCACTGATATTCCATATTTTCTTATCTCTAATAGAAGAATATTCTATATGTACATTTTGCATGTGATTATTCCTGTCTTGCATGAAAATTTTATTTATTAAGGAACATGTTTTTCAGGCACTGTGAATATTGGAATTTAGTACAGAGGGTATGGTTAATGTATGTAAAAGATTTTTCCCTAGTTGGTAGAAAAACTCCATTGCAAAGGTTGACTCTAAGCCACAAAAAATAAACAGGAACAGGAAATTTTAAAACTTACCAGACTCATAAGGTCTTTCCTTCCCCAAGACTATAAGCAATAAGAACATATGGATTTCTTCACAAGCTGTTCCCAGAGTTCCAGAACTAAAACTTCACCACCAATGAGATACATTCTGGTGATCTACATGCCTTTGAATCATTCATGTTCCCATATGTAACCTATTCGCCTACACCAGTAAATAATACCAATAAACATTATTCATCAAATTGGACTTTGACTGAATTGTTACTTTGTTCTATTATCATATTTGTATGTGGAACAAGGAGACATTTATTCACATCTTGCTGCATAAATTCAGATTGTAATGAAAGAAACTCAGAGACAGATATCGGGGAAAGGCTGAAATATCAAAGAAACACCATAGTCAAATCTCACCCAGCTATCTTTGAGATTCCGCAACTTCACTCCTGGCTGTTTTTCATTGTTGATGTTTTCTTAAGTCTGCCTTAAATACCATTCTTGCCCAGCTGTATCCCATCCAAGTTAAGATTAAAGGCAGGAGCTATTCTATTTGGTAGTCAGCCTTGAACTCACAGAAACACAGAAAAAATTTCTGTCTCTGGAGTTATGGGATTAAAGGCATAGGTCACCACTTCTGGCTTTCCCTGTGCTTGGATTAAAGGTATGTGGCACTGAAAACCAGATGTTTGGACTTGTACTCACAGAGATCCAGAACTCCTGGAGCTATGTGATTTACCATTGCTCTGTTATCCCTGGAACTCTCAGAGCTACCTCTGCCTAGTTTTGACTGTGGGTTGATCTCTTGATATTCTAGGTTTTACCAAATATTTAACACATCACCACAACATCTCCCCAGGAAAAGTCTCATACAATACAAGGATAATTCATTCTAGGATGGGAAGACTATAGAAAAGCACATACAGACTTAACAACCTCCCTTAAAGATGATCAACAAAGCATACTAAAACCCTCAGTAAAATGCATTATTTCCTTTTAAATATATGTCATTGAATGAATAAAATACAAAACTGCTATAAATATGATAACAAGTGATATAAAAAGCTGCACTGAGAAAGAATGAAATGGCTTGTGAGTGACTGAATGAGACTTCACTTTTTAGTTTTTCTTCATTTTTTTCACATGACTTTCTTTGTAGTCAGTGCTAAATATTAATGAGCTACATACACATGCACAAGGATGAGTAGTAGGAGGTAGTTTTAGATGAAGGACATTTAAAACCTTTCAAAGTCTATAAATGACATGTTCAGAGTCACACACTAAAGTCCAGATCTTTCAGCATACTGCAGAGTCTTTGATAAACGTGGATATAAAACTTGACAGAGGCAGTGAGAAAGTGAAAAATGAGCCTAGAGGCTGACTGCAGGAAGTTGACAGATTGGCCTTTGTGCTCCAAACTAAACATAAACAACATTCTCACAATGCAATCAATACTAAGACAAGGGCACTGTGTGATCATGATAACATAAGACAGAGAAGGACACTTTTAAACAGTAGAAGTGACTCAGTATCTCCTTCTGCAATCAAGAATCACTAGCCTTTTTAACAGTGATAATACTAGCTCCAGTTTAAATCTCTTGTCTCTTAGATGTTTAAAAAGGCAAAAAAGAAACAAAGGCAAAAGATGAGGATACCCTATTTGTCACAATCCCCTGAGAGCACCCATCTCAAAACTGCCTATACTTCTCTATGTCTTCTCAGAAATCTCTCAGCATGAATCTAAATACTGTATTTATCCTCTGTCACTAATGTTTACAAAGATCTAACACTGTTGTCTGAACTCATGATCATTCTTGATTCAAGATCCTAAGTAAAACTCTAAATATGTTTGGATATAGGTGAGAAGCAGCCATTGGTGCATTAGCCATTTTCTTTTTCTGTAATGAAATACTCCAAATACTCTGCTTATAAAAGGAATATTATATTTAGACCATATAATAGAGATAAATTTATATTTATATTTAGATCTGTTGGTTCTACTGATTATGGGCCAGAGGTATATCAACACATCATGGTGGGGAGTGGGTAGTTGACTAAAGCAAAGAGAAGAAATCTATCAGGACTCCTTCATTCCCTTAGGACATGCTCATAATGATCAAGTATCTTCCTCTGGTACCTGTTACTTCTTGTTTCCACTGGCTTCCCATAATAGCATCCTTGAGAACTTAAAACACTTAAGGTATTAGTTTTGGGGAACTTTCTGGATTCAAGTTATAGAATTTGGTTTGTTACTTTGATGATGGTATCAGAAGATATACCATTCAGTTAGATTAAATTGCATTCATAAAGATGATGTTAGAAAATAAATTAGCAAGAAAGTGACAATTTTATATACAGTATCTGGTCATTGGAAGAGTAACCTATACATCAAGATAATTTTTAGAATGTTTTAAAAGATAACCTGCCAGGAGTGGAGACTGAACTTAGCAATATTGGGTCAGTAGGTCCATGGGACTGCCTGCCTGCCCAGGGAGGGGATGGGGAGTTGTGGAGAAGAAAGAATGACCTGATGTGGCAGGAGGGAGAAGGGACCTTGAATAAGAATATACAGGGATAGAAAGTATGACTTCTTTGTTCGTAATAATAATAATAATAATAAAAATAAAAATAATAAAAGAAAAAAACATAACCGTGTTGTTAGTATAGATGATGACTGAACAAGGAAAGGAGTTTAAGAAAATGATTTTGTAAATAGCTTTTGAAACCTAGTGTAAATGATCATGAAACAAGGAAACATAAAAATCATCAGCAAGTATATAAAGAAGCAGAGAAAAGAAACTTTGAGGTTTTATAGCTGGTGAACATGATGTTATTCACTGAAAAGAAGTATCGAACTAATAACTTTCAGGAAGTTGCATGATTATCTGAGCAGCTCTTGGTTGTGAGATACAGTTTGATGGCCCAAGAGCAAATTCACTCATTGGTATAAGCCTTAAGAGTTGTATTTTGAATGGGAATATAGATTTGGTTGTCAACATCAGAGAGGTAGCTTAGCAGCCATTGACTTTTTGTTCATTCCATGCAATACTTAATGATTGCATGTGGCTCTGCTACTCTAGCTTTTGATATCTCCCTTTAGCAACTAGTTGATGAAATCAGTTTATAAAGCATGGAGTGAAACTGAATAGGACACTTGTATCTGATTTAAAAAGACAAATTAACTAGATTCCAAAACTGCATCAGTATAGATCATGTATGAGAAAGAATAATAGAAACACTTCCTTTTCATAAATTTAATTTGTGTACAAAAAAATGTCACAGGTAAAGCATTTTCTGATGATTGTCTCAAATCTAATGGCTCCCCCATGGGTGACAGTTGTGGAGAACACAGGAAGAGTTGTGGAAGTGGATGATTTTTCTATGGATTGAGTCTAAAGTTTAATTTTTCAGAGTACATTACATATGTAAATTCACCAATATTTAATGTCCTTTCAATCACTGTAGACAAGAAAACCTTTGCAATGTATACACAGGAACCTCATTAATTTACCATTTACTCATTCATTCTACATAGAAGGATTTTTACGAAGTAGTTAAGATTTGAAAGCATGAAATTTTACTTAATATAAAATATGATCAAAGTAATTTTAATAGCATTCTCCTGATTCTTAGGACATTTATTGTTTGAGATGTTACTTCCCTTTTCTTCTCTCCTGCCACCTCCTCCTCCTATTTATCCTTTCTTCTCCTTCCCCTTCTCTTGTACAGAATTTCAGCACACACTAAGAAATGATCAATCTCTAAGCTGCATGTATGTCTAGCTCTATATTTATGTCTTCCTATATTGTGAGAATTGAAAATTGACTCAAGAAAATAACATGGGAGAAATTCCAGATGCCCTTGGATTTGGTGATGAGTTTGTGCTAAACACTAAACATAAATAATTTATGAATTAGTAATTTATAAGAATTAAACTTCAAACACCTGACTCAATCTTGAAGTTGGGGGAAGAAAACTGGATCTGCCAGGAGTGGAGGCTGAACTAAGCAATATTGGGACAGTGAGACCTTGGGACTGCCCACTGCCTGCCCAGGGGGTGGGGAGGAATGGGGAGAAGTGCAGAAGAGAGAATGACCTGATGTGGTGGGAGGGGGAAGGGACCTTGAATAAGGATATACAAGGAAAAAAAAGACTTTTATTTTAAAATAAAAAAAAAGAATTTAACTTCAGAGATAAAGTTCCTAAATACTACATTTTTTAAAGGACATTCAGCATTTTATTAAATCAATTTGAGTGGCAAATCTTATAGTGTACAAGAGAATAATTTCAAGGTAGGCCTGTCTTAAAACATGTGCACACCAATAATTTATTACAGATTTATACACTGAATAATTTATATTCATGTATTAAGGAATACATGCACATGAATACCACATTTTATTTACATGTTATATAAATACTGTATAGTCTTATAAAGAGAGAGAGGGAGAAAGAGAGGGAGAAAGAGAGAAAATTGCCCTACTAGCTGGCCACTATGTCAATTTTACTTACAAACCTTTTCAGCCATGAATTCATTTAGATTTTGATTAATGAAAAGATGTAGACTTGTCTTCAAAATTGATGCTGTACATTTATTAAACTGAGACATTTTACAAAGTATTTTGACCCAACTATTATTCAGTGCAGATTGTAGTCAACCTATATCCCCCATGGCCTATCTAAAACATGGGGTGTTTTACTATGACAGCTAGTTCCTATCCTTCTCTGGTACATTCTCCTGAACAATCAAAAGCCCTGAAATGGATATATTTATTTTTTCCAGCTTCTGCTATTTATTTGATTTTAACCCCTAAAGCTTGAATAAAGTTTTTCTCTGTTTATTACAACTAAGTCTGCTTCTCCTTGGGTCAGACTTGACATTTTGTCTGTAGACTTAGCAAACTAGTTTTAAAGCCCCCTTTCCATGCAGTACATCATATCTATTGAATCTGAGTCAATAGATTATTGACTTATATATATATATAATCTTATCAAAGATTCTAAGTAAGTTTTGCACATTATAGTTTGTCACTCACAGCTATAAGGAGCTTTGATTGAATATAATTTTTTTTCTAATTCCCCTGTCAGGACTCCAGTCTTGGATTGTATTTAGGCAGCTATCCATGTTTAGGAGATGTTAATAATAATGCATATAAATTCCACTGTATTAGAAAGATTGTTGATTGTCCTGACATTTGTCAAGAAGACAATGGGTAGATAAGTTTTCTTTTTTTATTTTGTATTTATCAAGAAAGACAGTAAATTGAATTTAAAATGCTGAGAAGTTAACAATAACTATAAAGAGAATAAAAATCATAAGCATGACATATCAAGGGTAATAATGCAAATAATTTGCTACACATAAAATTACTTTGTGTTCAGCTTTCCCTCTGGATTTTTTTTCCATCCCTGTATATCCTTATTCAAGGTCCCTTCCCCCTCCCGCCACATCAGGTCATTTTTCTTCTCCACAACTCCCCATCCCCTCCCTGGGCAGGGAGCGGAGAGTCCTATGGTCCCACTGACCCAATAATGCTTGGGTCAGTCTCCACTCCTGGCAAATCCAGTTTTGTCCCCCCTCCCTCAAGAGTGAGTCAGGTGTTCCTATAGGTGAAGTAGGATTCGAAGGGTCATTCCAGGGTGTTTCTGATTCCAATCTGTATAGTGGTTGTGGATTGCAGCTTGGGCATGCTTGGCTTTTTTATTTTTAGTTTGTTTAGAAATCACTAATGAGTGAGTACTTCCCCTGATTATCTTTCTGAGTTTGTGATACCTCTCTCAGGAGGATATTCTCCAAATCCATCCATTTGCCTGCAAATTTTAGGATATCATTTATTCTAACTGCTGAGTAGTATTTCATTGTGTAGATGTATCACAGTTTGTCAATCCATTCCATTCTTCAGTTGAGGGACATCTAGGTTGTTTCTAGGTTCTTGCTATTACAAATAATGCTGCTATGAACATAGTTGAGCTGATTCCTTTAGAGTATGACTGTGCATCATTAGGGTATATACCCAGAAGTGGTATTGCTGGGTCCTTGGGGAGATTGATTCTCAATTTTCTGAGAAACCTCCATATTGTATTCCAAAGTGGCTGAACAAGCTTACACTCCCACCAACAATGGAGGAGTGTTTCCCTTGCTCCGCATCCTCTCCAACATAGGCTGTCATCTGTGCGTTTTATCTTAGCCAATCTAACAGGTGTTAGGTGATATCTCAAAGTTGTTTTGATTTGCATTTCTTTGATGGCTAAAGATGATGAGCACTTTTTCAGAAAGTCAAACATGGTGTACTCACACTTAAGTGGATATTAGATGTAAAGCAAAGAATAACCAGGCTACAAGCTACAAACCCAGAGCTGCTATATAACAGGGAGGACCCTAAAAGAGATGTTCATCGATCCTCGATCCTCCTGAAAAGAAGAAATAGATAAAATCACTTGAGTTAATTGAGAGCATGGGGGTAGAGATTAAGGAAAGTATGGGGGAGAGCATGAAAAAAATAGGGGAAGGGACAGAGAGGGAGAATAAAAATACAAATCTTGACAGAGACTAATTTGAGGGTTAGAGAGAAACCTCTTGCTAGGGATTTACCCAAGAATGTACAAACATGACCCCATCTAAGACTCAAAGCAATATTAGAGAGGGTGCTTGAAATCACCTTACCTTATGCTCAAATTGACAACCACTCTTATGTTGATATATATTTAATAAAATAATCTGGAATATTCTAGTGGAGTTACCCACAGAGTCAAGCCTTGAAAACTAGGCAGTAATTACAGACTCAATTAGTCCCAGAACTTGGGAGGCAGAAGCAGGAGGATAAATGTGAGTTTGAGGCCAGCCTGGTTTACAAAAGGATTTCCAGGACAACCAGGACTGTTACACAGAAAAATCAAAATCAAAAACAAACAAACAAAAATCTCAAACCCAAAAATACCAGAAGAGGTAGCACTGTCCTCTGATATTCCAGAGTAAGTTATTGTGTTGTCTTTGCAATGTTTGCTGAGGAAGGAACAAGAGTTGTCAAGAGACATTTGACTATGAATGCTGCTGGATTAATCCAATCTATATATTTTATAAATGCCTTAACTTCAAAACTGAAGTCAAAAGGTATGTTACTTTGGAGGAGAGGTTTTCTTTTTCATTTCCACAGAAAATGAGAGGCTATGGATTCATTCTGGGTTAAAGAAATAAGTTTTGATCAAGGAAAAGCTTCTGTAATGGATGACCTAGATGAGCCAATATTTCAAAATACCTCTATTACAGTTTCCTCTGAGTTATGCTTCCAGAACAGCTTCAAGGAGACTGAGATGACCTAGTCTCACAGACTACTCTACAAAAGACTTGTCAATAATCTGAAATTTTGTTTGGATCCCCATGACTCAATCAGCAGGAAGGAATCTAGAGAACTATGTCCACATTCCCAAAAAATGGGTTACTGGTGTTTGTCTTGTTTTAAAAAGAAAAAAATTAAGAGGGGGAGATGCTGTGGGACTACACTTTTGTACACTGTCAATATTGTCACTGTAAATATTGGTTTAAGTAACTAGACAGGAAACAGAGGTTGGCCAACCATACAAGGAGAATTTGGGAAGCAGAAGAGCAGAGCAGACACATCTGCCAGATGCAGAGGGAGGGAGACAAGAATGCTGCACTGACGAAAATACCACAATATATGACCTCTAGGGTAGCATACTATTACTCTCCTGAGAAAACTCCATTTAAACTATGTGCATATACACAAACACAAACATATTTGGCCTTTTGAAAATAATATTTTATTATTTTTATGTGTATGGCTGTTTTCTCTTACATGAGATTTTGATGCTCACAGAGGGATATAATCCTTTGGAACTAGAGAAACAGATGTTCTGAAGCAGCCCTGTTAGCACTGGGGATTGAACCTAGGTCCTCTGGAAAGATAGCCAATGCTCTTAACTGCTAAGCCATTTACTTATCCGCAATGCACATGTATTTTAAGTGAGTTTATAAATGTTTCCTAAGGCTTTTCAAATACTCTGAGTGGTATTTACTCCTCCTTCCACTGTCTCCCTTTGTGATATACTTCTTTCCACACCAGTTAAGCTTTTCTGCCCTGTTTTCTTCTTATATATCTACAGAACAATGTTTGTTTTTTCTCTAGCCTATTGCTTCCATCTGTCCCAGTGATTCCATTTTTCTTCCCTAATGTTATCAAGTTGTACATTTAAATTGTATATTAGAATGAAATTTACTGTCTTGAAAGGTGATACTAGACATCACAGCATAATGAAGAAGCCACTTAGCTGCTTTGAACCTACAGTTGTCTACTTAATGTAATAGAATTAGTTGTTAGAGAAGACTAGGAGTGTTTTCAAATATATAAAGAAAAAAAAAGTCCCCTTGAATTCTTTCTAAGGTTGCCACCAAACAGATACAGGACCAGATTGAGGCTGTGAAATAAAAATTGACAGTGTTTTCTCTATCTCCATACTGTAGGTACAGGAGACCACACAGGTGACAGTGCAGGATATCTGCAACCTGTATTTGAGTAGTACACTGAGCTCCAGAGTGCCATTTCCTAGTAGAAAAGGTAGAGAATGGCTTTTAGTGTCTTTAAGAAAACATTTATAATTATACAAGGTATTACCAGGCTCAGTTATTGAAAGAAGATTCTAAGAAACATGTCATCAATATTAATGACTACTTCAAAAAAATACCATCATACACAAAAGAATTGAAATTGTTGTTTTAGTGATGTTCTTTATTCATCATGAGATAATGACATAGATGCCAAAGGTTATAAATATTACTTTTAACAAACTGTATTGGATAATACTAATGAAGAATTGGAAGACGATGAAGCATTTTTCAGAATCTTGCAAAAAAGTGATTAGCTAAATATAACATTAAATAATTTTCAAAATTATAAATTATTAGATAGACACATCCATGTTGTTTAGAAACACAATAAAATACTAAATAATCAGATACAAGTTTTAAAAAAAAATATTCTTTTAGGAAAATAAATGATAAATGGGAAAGGACAATTTTTTATATCAAAATGTCTTAAGCTTTGTGTAGCATTTCAAACTACCACATTTTTATGTATGTAATTCAAAATAACATATTGAATACACTATATTTTTATTTGGCAACATTTTTAAGTTCTTTCAGTTTTTGCTGTTTTGAATGCCTGGTGTTATCAGCAGTCTTCTAAGGTAGCTAAGGACAAAATTTAAGGAAGAAGAAGACACTGTATCCTTGAGGAACTGAAGGGATAAAGGCACAGCAATGGAGTTTTTATACTTTACAGTTTACTCTAATATTACTTACAACATGTACTCATTTTTTAATGACTAGTAGTTGAGATGTATCCACCAAACTGAAAATCAAAGTTTCTTAATAAAAACTTACAAAATTAGAAAAATTTTTGAAAATTTCCTAAAAAACCTAGTTACATGCATAGTAATTACATGATTAGATAATATACTTGCTGTTATTTGACATTACATGCAATGTGTTATTTCTTCATTTAAAATTTTCCAATAAAAGGCAGGACTCCGGCTTCCTTGTGACTACTCTTCATTCTGCTGTGAGTCATTCCACAGCATCAACATCTGCTTAGCCATTCACAAGCTTCTGCACTTTCTTGGTGCCACATTTCCTTTCTAGCCAGAGTAGTAATGATATTTTAAAACATGATAGGAAAACTAACTTAAGAATTATTTTTAAAGGTTTGTATTCAAGGATCTGTTCGCAAAATTAAAACTCTTTCCAAAGTCTCTCCTTACCCTCACCAAATATAACTGTGTGGAGTGACTAATGAAGTAAAAATAAAAATTGGCTACATTTTAAAAGTGAAAACTATAGTTCAGCTTCAGAAATAAAAATATCTTCAATACAGTAATTTTCATTATTTTTCTTTTTTCTCTACTTTTTGTCTTTTTTACTTTTTATTTATTATGAATAAAGTCATATTTCTATCTGTGTATATCCTTGTTCAAGCTCCCTTACCCCTCCCACCCCCTCCAGTCACTCTCTCTTTTCCGTATCTCCTTATCTCCTCCCAAGCAAGGGCAGAAGGTTCCAAGGTCCCAATATGGCTTAGTTCAGCATCCACTCCTGGCAGATCCACTTTCCTCACCCCAACATCAAGACTAGGTCAGGTGTTTCTCTAGAGAGAGTGGGATCCAATGTGCCTGTCCAAGGTCTTTCAGATCCCAAGTTGTTCAGTGTTTGTGGTTTGCAGCTTGGAGATGCTTTGTTTTTTGATTTTTTGTTTAGATTCCACTAATAAGTAAGTACACTGATTTGTCTTTATAAATACTGATGTTAATGTAAACTCAGGATGGCATTTGTCATTTTGTCAATATCTTTCTTATCCAGTATGTATATAACTGTTGTTTTTCTCAAAATTATAAAGTAAATATTCATTACACTTGGATAGTGCTTCCTAGCAATTTCATGGTTGTTTCCTGAAGCAAATTAAGCATTATTTAATTCAATCATTCCTAAAGAAACACTACATGAAGTTACTTCAGATTTTTTAAGCATAAATTAGTATGTAATATGTACAAAATTATCTCATATTTTAAAGTTCAAAATATATACTTTACAACTTAGTCCTTTTGTGTGAAAAAGAAGAATTACTCTCCCAGTCTGTTTTTTTCTTCATTTTTCAATATATTTCTCATTATGGAAGATAACATTAATGTTATTTGTTTACAATTTATCTTTGAAAGGTTGGGATCAAGGAAGTCACTGTGATAAAAGAAGATGAAAACTGCTAAATAACTATCACACAAGTGGAGACAAATTAAATAAGTGATTCTCAAAATCAGGTGCACATTGGACTGCACCAATTGTTTATAAAGTTCTTCCTTAAAAGTTATATTTAGAACTTTGTGAGACTGTCAGGTTTTTTTTTTTTCTTAAACAGCAGATAGCATTTGAGACATTTCAAAATACTTGTTAGCACTGAGATCATTTTAAATATCAGTCTTAACTTCTCTGCAATTATAATAATTGATTAATAATAATTAGTTGCTGTAACTTGTGAATTGCTAAATCATCTGTACAGCCATCATGGTGCAAAGCATGATGAGACACAAAATTCTAGTTTAGGAAAACACAAAACCATAAGCAAAGGAAGCTATTGTTTACATTTGTCTCTGAGGGTTGAGGCTTCATTTGTAGCTATAAAGGCATATCTTTTCAGCTTATGTATTACCTTCAAACTGTAATTTATATTTAAAATCATAAATAAAGAACAATGGGAACACAGCTCAAAGTTTTTCTAGAAGATACAGTGTTGAGTCATACATGGAAAATACCAATAATAATATAGACATAGAAATGTAAATAAATTTAATTAGCTGAGAAAAATCAAGAAAAAGAAATATACTAACATGGAGAACAGTTGTTTAAGAACTGATAGTGTTAAATATTAATAATGTTGGTCTATGTTTTAAAGTGACAAATTTAATATCTAGATATTTTCAACAAATAAAATTTGAAATCTTTATGAACACAAATTAAATCCCTATTGTTATAAACCTTTTAATAAAACACAATTATGTTCAAATTGGAAAACTATATGCAGATTGGAAAGTCAATAGAGGGGCAAGTGCTACAACCTTGTCACTTGGACTCCTTGCTCTGACTTAGTAGGTAAATGTTCCTTCTTTACTTTAGGAGTTCTGATAAAATCATCAGCATGGCTCTAGATATACAGTGCAATGTAAAAGATACCTACCACATGTGGGGCATTTATTTAAATAATTCAGACTAACTTGAGGAAAGAATTAGATAATATTGACAGTGACTCTTGGTGAAATTGATGAAGAAAACATTAAAGTCAAATTAATATATTCCTCTTCTACCATCCGTGATGTTTCCAGATACACAAACAGATGTCTAGTTAAGACCAGCAAATACAGTATAGGCTTTGGTCCATTATAGACAAAGTCTGAAAAAACCTACATGATGATATATGTTTTCACTCTTGGTGTAGGCAAGCGTGTGTTAATACAGTGAAATACTTTCTACATATGTAAGTGATTTATACAGAATGGTTGTAAATGTAAAGGATGTTCCAGAAAGCTTACTTAGAAGAATCAGGCTCTTCTACCTGATAAGCAGATTATCAAAGAGTAATCTGCAATTTTTGGCAAGAATTTTGATGGGTTATTCTGATTCTAAAGATTTTTTTAGGTATTACAATACAAATAAAGACCTATCTCTAACATGTTTGTAGGTTGCTATGAGAATTCCATTTTATTAATTCTCTATCTAAATCACAGGTATGTAACAAAATCTGTTTTCAATTTGTGCTCTGAAATGATATGCCTCTTCACGATCTGAACAAAGAAACAAGAAAATCTCTCCATCAGTGACAGAGGAACAACCATCAGCTGTTTGCATAATCCCAAGTCCAAAAACTTACTGATGACTAAACCTTATTCAATTAAAAAAAAAAAAGAAATGACCTCACACCCCAAAGAATTTTAGAAAGGAATAGAAACATCTTTGTTTCTCTAAGGTTTAGGGAAACCATTATGAGTGTAATGAAAGTGTGATACTCTGTTCTAGATACAGATCTATGACAAGGGCTCAGTATTTGTACTTCATATGACTGGTCTTACATACTGACCTGAACACACAAGCTTAGACTCCTCTTGCAATTTAACTCTCGTTTTCTTGAAAGTTTTAAAATTTCTTTTAGTGTTTCTCACTTAAAATTTTTCTTTTTCTTTATTCTTCTCTTGTACACAACTGCATTCTCCTCTTCCTTGTCTCCTCCCACCATTCCAGCTCCACTCTACTTTAGATCCACTGCTCTTCCATTTCCTTTCATAAGCAGGCCTCTCAGTTACATCAACTAAATATGTCATAAAAAGATGCAATAAGACTAACCACAAATCTGAAGGCTGCAAGAGGCAACTCCATAGGAGAAAAAGGGTCCCATGAGTAGGCAAAAACTCAGAGATACCCAAAATCTTATTTTTAAGAGTCTAATGTTCAGTGGTTGTGGTTTGCCGCTTGGGCATGCTTGGCTTTTTTTTTTTCTTGTTTGTTTGTTTAGAAACCACTAATGAGTGAGTACATCCCCTGCTTATCTTTCTGAGATTGTGATACCTGGCTCAGGAGGATATTCTCCAAATCCATCCATTTGCCTGCAAATTTTAGGATATCATTTTTTCTTTTCTTTTTTTTTCCTTCTTTATTTTGTATTTATCAAGAAAAAAAAACAGTAAAAAGAATTTAAAATGCGGAAGAGTTAACAATAACTATACAGAGGATAAGAATCATAAGTATGGCTTATCAAGGGTGGAAATACAAATAAGATTGCTACACATATATTTTCTTTGTGATCATCTTTCCCTCTGAATTTTTTTTTCCATCCCTGTATATCCTTATTCAAGGTCTCTTCCCCCTCCCAACACATCTGGTCATTTTTCTTCTCTGAAACTCCCCATCCCCTCCCTGGGCAGGGAGCAGACAGTCCTATGGTC
>PVIH01001760.1:78936-154812 GCA_004025045.1 Sigmodon hispidus | reverse complement strand
ACCCCTCCCTCAAGAGTGAGTCAGGTGTTCCTATATTTGGACTGGGGTTTGAAGGGTCAGTCCAGGGTGTTTCTGATCCCAAGCTGTTTGGTGGTTGTGGTTTGCCTCTTGGGCATGTTTGGCTTTTTTTTCTTGTTTGTTTGTTTAGAGACCACTAGTGAGTGAGTACATCCCCTGCTTATCTCTCTGAGTTTGCGAGACTTCGCTCAGGAGGATATTCTCCAAATCCATCCATTTGCCTGTGAATTTTAGGATATCATTTTTTCTTACTGCTGCGTAGTATTCCATTATGTAGATGTACCACAGTTTGTTAATCCATTCTTCAGTTGAGGGACATCTAGGTTGTTTCCAGGTTCTTGCTATTACAAATAATGCTGCTATGAACATAGTTGAGCTAATACCTTTGGAGTGTGAATGTACCCTGGACTGACCCTTTGGACCCCACACCAACTATAGTAACACCTGACTCACTCTTGAGCGAGGGTGGACAAAACTGGATTTGGCCAGGAGTGGAGACTGATTCAAGCATTATTGGGTCAGTGGGACCATAGGACTGTCTGCTCCCTGCCCAGAGAGGAGATGGGGAGTTGTGGAGAAGTAAAATGACCTGATGTGGTGGGAAGGGGAAGGGACCTTGAATAAGGATATACAGGGATGGAAAAAAATTCAGAGGAAAAGCTGAACACAAATTAAAAAAAAAGAAGAAGAAGTCATCTGTGATTATCCTTTTCATCTAGGATACTAACATCCTGACAACCTTAAATTTCCTAAAATTTTGTTTAGCTTTCTTATTTGTAGGTTTTGTAAATACTGTCATAACAAGTATAGTTACAAGTTTAAATGTTCTTTTCTGTTTGTATAAAGCATGTTTTCTTAGAACTATCTGTAATCAGAAGGATTCTAACACTTGTTGCTACCATTTTATGATGATCCATAAGTTTGGGGAGGAAGAGTTGTGATATAGATACCCCGTTTATTACCTTGTCTTCAAGAGTCTCCTATTCTCAACATTTTGAATTATTGTAAATCTCTGAAATAATGACCATAGACCAAAAAACCAAGCTTCTTTGATGAGGATTGATAAATATACTAATTCTTTTGTATAAAAAGAAGAGTCTAATAAGATCCTTAGCTAAACAACCACAGCATGCATGCAGAGGACCTAGCACAGAACCATGCAGGCTCCATGATTGTAGCTGCAGATTCAGTGAGCCTGTGCTAACTGCATGTTTAGGTAATTCTATGGGCTGTGTTATCCTGGTGTTCTTGACCATTCTGGCTCCTACAATCCTCCCTCCCTCTTTTCTTTGAGCTTTTCTGGGATCTTTCTAATTAATGTTTGGTTGTGTGTCTCCATACCTCCTTCCTTCTTCCCTCTTTCCCTCCTTTCCTTTCTCCCTCTCTCTCCTTCCTTTCTTCCATTCTACTCTCTCTCTCTCTCTCTCTCTCTCTCTCTTTCTCTTTAGTCATGTTTGGTTCTACACTAGGTATCTGTGTCATCCAGCTTGCACATCCTAATCATCCAGGCAGGATCAGCCCATGACTGGCACAGGCCTCAATTTGACAAACTCTCAAGCATTATCCCAGTGCATCTTACAGGCAAGAGGTAGGATTTCTGTCTGGGATGTAGTCCCAGTTTCACTTCTGGCAGCCTAGCCTTCTCATAGAAGAGGGCCAGCTCAGGCTATGTATCCACTATTGTCAGGAGTCCTCACTGAGGCTACCCTCATAAGTTCCAGGAGGCTTCCACTGCACTAGGTTTTGACATAGCCCCCAAATGCCCATATATTACACTTATCTCTGCCTATGCTTTTTCCCTCTGTCCCTTCCTCTCTCATCTGAATCCTCCTGTTTTCATTCCCACCAGCCCCCAGTCCATCCACAAAATTGATTCTATTTCTTCTTACCAAGGTGATACATGCATCTTCCCTAGAACACTTCTCTTCAGCTAATTTCTCCAGGTCTATGGAATCTAGTATGATTAGCCTTTACTTAACAGCTTATCTCCACTTATAAGTAAATGCATATCATGTTTAGCTTTCTGAGTCTGGGATGCCTCCCACAGAGTGATTTTTTTCTAATCCCCATGTGATAGAAGGATGATATCCAAAATATATAAAGAATTCAAGAAACTAGACATTAACAAACCAAACAATTTTATTAAAAAATGGGAAGCAGATCTGAATGGAAAATTTTCATCACCAGAATCTAATATGGATGAGAAACACTTAAAACAAATGCTCAACATCCTTAGCCATAAAGAAAACACAAATCAAAAGGACTTTGGGATTCTATCTTGCACTTGACAGATTGGCTAATGGAAATTTGTGCTGTTGAGAATGAGATATGTAGCATGGGAATACTCCTTTTTTACTGGTGAGGATTCAAACTTGTACAGCCACTATGGAAATTAATATGGAGGCTCCTCAGAAAATTGGAAATCAATCAAGAGCTGTTAGTATCTCATACATGAAAGAATTCACCAACACAATACCAAGGAAGCCATATTAGATTTATTAGTGAGGGAAGGGGAAGAGTGTGTGCATCACATCTGTTATCAGAGGCTTTGTGTGTTGGATGTTCTTGCCTTGGTTGTTGCAGACCTGGTCAGTTGCTTTTGGGAGCCTCTGTTGCTGCTTGGATGCTTGTACTTTGCCAGCTTGTAAGTGCCAGCAGGGGTGGCAGCAGCCTCTACAGCATACAGTTTTGGTCTAAGGTGTATTGAGCAGAAATTTGATGAGCTTTATTTAGGATAAATATAGTACTTAATGCAGAAGTTATAGGGAGAAAGTGGGAGAGAGTAGAAGAGCTGAAAGAAGTTCAGAAATAGAGAAGAGACGGGGAGAGTGAAAAACTGCTCCTTTTGTGGCAAATATTTGTTTGGAAAATTAATTGTGGCAAAATATGTTGTAAATATATAGTGATCTAGGAGGTCAAAATGGATAAGTTTGGTGAGGTTGCTGTGTTCTCTGCTACTGAAACTTGGGGAAAAATTTGAGGGGAAACTTAGGAAAATACAAGTTATCACTTAAGCTGTGGTCTCAAGGGAAGTAAAAGCTCTCTGGATTACTAGTCAGTTTCTTGGGTGATTTTGCTGGGACATCTCTCTGTTCATATGACAAATCACCCCAAGGTTTATCAATGATAGGAATGTAGCTCCAGGGAATGTTTCTAAGTCACATTTACACTGCCGTACTATAAAGACCCGTCAGTTAAACAATATAGTCTGAGCAGCACCAATGTTAGTTAGTATCTCATGCATTAAATTACTCACAACCACGCTGCCAAGGGAGCCATATTAGGTTTACTAAGGAGGGGAGAGGGGAAGAGAGGAGAGAGAGAAAGAGAAAAAGAAGAAGTCTCCCACGTGGATGGAGATTTTAAAGACATGCCTTAAAGGTAAATCTCAGAGGCACTTTTGAGCACCTGCAGGCAGATGTGTGGCAGAAACAACAAAACACCTAAAAACTGAAAGACACAACTATACCACTCTTGAGCATATAACCAAAAGGTGTCCCATCCAACTAAAAGGACACTTGCTCAGCTATGTTTATAGTAGCTTTCTTCATAGTAACTAGTAACTGGAAACTTCCTAGATGTCCATTGACCAAAGTGTGGATAAAGAAAATGTGTTATCTTTCTCTTTAATATTTACTTTCTAAGTGGAATATAATTAGGAAACAGAGAGCATCCTCGAGACTCACTTTTTCATTCTTTCTTTCTTCCAGCCATTCACTTCAAGCTTCAGATTTTGACTCCCTTTTCTTCAGAGATAAATGCAGTTCTTTGCTTTAGAACATTTTATACCTTTACTTACAATAAAGCATTCTACTGCCCCATTACTTTGATGAGAGCTATAATAAATAGAAAACAAATCTTTAGTTTTATCCTCTTTCAAGATTTCAAAGTATCAAGTTTCATAAGATATGTTTATAATTTTAAAAAAGTATTTCATCTAAATATTACATTTCAAGATTATACATGGTAAATGAACTCACATCTCAGAGCTCATTCCATCCAAAGCCACACCTAACTCAGCCTTAATACTGGGATGAGGGACTCGAATCTACTGAAACTGGATACACCAGACTGAACTGCCCTACCTTGGGGGCATGGATCGGGTATAGGTGTGGGAGGAGGGCAAAGGAGGGGGATCATTGGTAGACATTGAAAACCTTAAATAAAATAATCTTAGAATAAAAAATGGAAAAATACAAATGGTACAATTAGTTTTAATGTCAATCTATTCTAATGACATAATACCTTAACTTTTCTAGTATCTCTAGGACAGGTGGTTGTTTGCGACTCCACCCTTACTAGTCTTGCTTCCTATTCTAGAAGAGGTACCTGTTTTCTCTATTTTCCGATCCTTTGGTTTTAAATTTTAATTGTTACAAACTTTTGTTTTTTTCTGAAGCAGACCTAAGTGGGGCTCATTTGTTTTAGAGCTTTGGGAAAATTTTCTTTTGCATGACCAAAACTTATTAGGAAAAATAATGAGTAAGGTAGAGTTTATCAGAGCTACATATTTTTGTTCACTTATATAGAATATGAAAGAGACACAGCCTTGGGGAAAAAAAGAAGAAAGAGACAGCTCTCTCTCTCTCTCTCTCTCTCTCTATATATATATATATATATATATGTATATATATACATATATGTATGCAATAAGAATGTCATTGGATAAAAATTTTTGATGAAAAACTCTATCAAAATGATTAGATAATACAGTAAATGATAGATAATAATGTGTAACTGTAAATGGAAATATTGAGATTGATTAAGAGATAAATGAGATGTAATATCTTGTCATAGTCTCTGTATGTGGTATTTACAGAATTGTAAAGATATTCTCAATAGCACTTACAAAGTGCAGACACCCTTTTCTATAAAGATGTAGTTGTTTTAAAGTTATTTGCTAGACATATAACAACTTTACTGGAAGAAATAAATTTGTGAATGGCAGCCTAAATAATTTCTTGGTCAATTTTAATTTATTAATTGTGAAAAGATCAGGTTTAGTAAAAAATCATCAAATGTCATATAGAATTATTTTGGTTGTTATATATTGAGCTATCCTTCTGGAAGAGCAAAGGCAAACTTACAAGGGCACATAAGTCCCTGAAATATATTTTAGAAATACTTGCATTTGTTATTAATGTCACTCTTGAATTTAAGCTTTGCCAATGGTTATGTTTCAAAGAAATTGAAGATATGTAAAGCATTGTTGTACATAGTATACAGTCTTGTTGTGACTGGAGGCCACTTAAAGCAGATTGTGAAGAATCTTGTGTTGTATGGATATGGAGAGAACGCAAACAAGTGGAAAAGAATCAAACATATCCAACAGACCAGAAATGATAAACTAAACAGGAAGTTCAAACTAAAACTTTGAAGTTATAACATAATAACCGTCATTTGTATTTTAGATAAAATTACTTGTTTCAACTTGCGTAGAGTCCAGATGAAATTGGAGAATTCCAACTTTGTCTCTTCCTTGTGGCTTCACAGAGAATAAAAAGGAAAAAAATGTTTGAAGCTATCTAGAGTACAATAAAAATTAAGTTTAAGATAAACATAGATATGTTTCTATAAGAATCTCTGAACTCCTATGAAACACATTGAATCAAAGTTTTCTTTTATTCTCTTATCAATATAATATCCTTTGTATTAAAATAAAACTTTTAAAGACAAAAAATAAAGGCTTTCCAAGGCTGAAAAAATGCGCGACTAAAATGAATGCAGGTAATAAATGCTTAATAACAACAACAGTGATGAGGAAAGGTTATGATTTAAGTTCAGTGATTCCAGGTCTTTTGTATTGTGTCTATTTCTCTCCTCTATTCAAAAAAGAAAGAGACAGAAGGAATCACATTGTACATAGGACATTATTATTAACATGCTATGGAATATGTATTTAGTAATTGTAAGCATGATAGTACATTAAGTAGTCATTTACTTTGACTGGTAGAGGGTAGAAGATGATGTGTATCTTTAAAGTATTCCAGTGGGTGAATTTCAAGAACTAATTATATGTTGAGATTTTTTTTTAAAGGTTTGGTTTACTTGTCTTTGAAGCAACTTAAAAATACTGCTTTTCTGTTGCACAGAAACAATTCTGTAATTGTAGAAATGATTATTTTTGTTGTCAATGTGGATTACTTGAGTACATATGGCCTTATATAAGTGAATAAAATTCGGATGAAGTGTACAAGAAAAATGAAGGTATTTGGAGGTAAGGTTACTCATGGGTCTGAGAACTCGAAGATGAGGTTCTGCCTCAACCTCCTTTCTTTCCTGGTTTAGGTAATTGTCAGTTTATACTATTTACAATATAAAGCAAACTTCAATAATACCTTAGAGACATCTAAATAAAGCCTTCACAAAAACCTTTTAAAGATAGCCAGTGGTAAGTAATTGAGAAACATCACATCTTCTATTACATTAATTACTTACCTATAATAGAACAGTTTATAATGGGCTTCCTTAATTATTAGATATTAGCATTAAATATCTAATGTACAAGAAAACAACTTGAGATAATTTTAGTGTATTAGTCCTTTTAAAACACAAAATTGAAATAGAAATTATGAAGAAAAATGTCATTATTTGTAACATATGTAGTTAAAACATCGAACATTACATTCCAGGAAACATGTTGACCAGACATGTTAAAAATGGAATAAAACAGCACATTCTGTGGACACTACACACTTACAATTATAACATAGTGAGGGAAAATGTTCTGTGACATAAGGTCGTTGTAGGGTTGGATGGTGCTTCATACTACAAGCATGGCTGACTCTGTGCTAAAATCCTGTATGGGAGTTGGGCCTGAAGTGACTTTATATCCAGGTTTATATAAGAGTTAAGCTCTCTTCTATCTTGCCAGTAGTTTCATGATGAGGAAGTTCTCTTGTTCTTCTGTATTCACCTATGTTCTTCGAGGTGAAGATCTACAGGTTATTATTACTAGTTTGTGTTTGGGGTAAGAAGATTTATTCATCCTCATGCATTCTGTTTTCCTGAAACTTTTATTAAAATGCTGCTCATATATCCTTCTTAGCTGTTGGTTTTCTATAATTAAAAGATAACATTGAAGTTTACAAAGATGATGGGACATGGATCAATCAACTCTCCTCCCTAAACCCTGTAAGGGCTAATCCATATGCACTCTATGTACTCTATTGACTCTGCCTCTCTGAGTGAATTCTAAAAACATGACTGTTAATATTCCTTCATGTTTGAAATTTCTGCTTATTACTATTAACTGCTTACCACAGTGAAAGTACCCATCATTTATCCTTGAGGGAGTCCATCAAGGAACTGTGTAAGCTATTCCAGAGCCATTGAGTGCCAGGACCAGCTTAGCTCTGCTTCATAGATTTCAATATACATTGTTCCAGTTACTCATGGAGGTAATGTGGGAAATGGACATCACACCAGACCCTGGCATCTGCTTGGCTTAAAGTAGTACCTGTCCCTTCCTTTCTGCTCGCTATACACATTTTTCTCCAAGTATCTAAATATGACATTGTGACATTGAGTTCATTATTTTTTCTAGCAAAATAAAAAGTTTTAGGTACTTATGAAGAAAAATGGTTTTTGACATTAACACTATGATCATCTCCTATATATGCTGAGAACAATATTCCTGGAGATTATCAGTTTTCTCCTTGGAAAATAAAGTAGACATGAGTTTCTTTATATCCAGCTACACTTCTTGACTAGCAGGAAGTCAGTTCTCATAAGTGAATTATTTTTTAGAAAAATGCTTTCAGGGATTAATAACGTCTCATATAAGCCTATTTCATTCTTATGTTCACAAGTTTTCTGAACATTTTCTAAATCAGAAAGTGGCCTATGAATTAAAATGACTTTTTTCCATACATAGATTTTTATTCCAGTCACAGCATCTAAAATCTTTGTATTCTCTGAAAGCTCTTGTATTATTAATAAAAATCCAAGATTTTATACATCTGATATTTCTTTAGAAGAAAATGCTACATTTTTTACCTCTAAGATAAAACATAATTTTGATACATTTAGACTAAGGTCCATAAATCATATGCATTAGAAAGTCTTAACATGGGATATCAAATAGCCAAGTAATAGAATCAATAACATCAGACCCACTTGCTAGAAGGCACAATGTTTTCAAAACTTTCAGCAGCAAAGATTGCAAATACAGCCTATTGTGATAGGAATCTGGAAAATTGAATGTCATTTTTTGTGAATTACTGTGCTAAGCTAGACTGTGTCTTCCCATTCACAACCCACAAAGCTTTGTGTCACCTTTGCTTTGTGACCAATTGTAATGGCAGAGCCCAGTGCAGCACCAACATAATACAACTGAATCTACTTAAGAGGAAATGTCTATAATATTGTACTGAATGTAAAACCAAATAAATGTTCTATTGTTTTCAAGGCAACAGTAGATTTTGTTTCAATGCAAAAATGCATAGGCCTGATTGATTAAGCAGCCATTTAATAACAATTTCACAAAATATGACAATAAATGATGTTTCTTTGATGTACAAAGTATTCTATTTATAATAACTCAATAGATTTAATCTTGGGAAAAATCAAGTTGTGATTAAAATACATAAGGTTTTTCTTATTGTAAAAATTGGAGCAAATGAACCAAATTAAAATAAAAAGTGGATACATTATTTGCAGGAGTTTGATTTATAGAGTCATCACTAATAGATATTGCATGCATAGATTTTGAGCTATTACTCTGTGGGGAAACACAGAATTTGATTGTTGCTACATGAGTTAACTGGAATGCAAATTGCATTTAGAATGAGTCATTGACATTGTTACAAAATAGATTTTTTTCTCCTCAGCATAGTCTCTTCTTCATAGAACACTGAACAGGTGCTATTAAAAATCATTTGCAGCTCCTGAACCTCCTGCACTTGCCAGTTTATTTTTACATGTCATTACTTTGGGAGAGTTTAAAGCACCCCTAGTAGAGAAAGAGTTAACATTTCCTCTTCCTGGATGATATGAAATTATTTTGCTTTTGTACCATATGATTGATTCATCAGCATTGAACTTCCAGTCAGCAGCACTATATCTTATGCCTGAGCAAAGCTTGTTTAACATATGTAGTTTTTCTTCAGTGTACATCATATTATTCTTTTGCTTAGCAACACTAGATAGCATTTTAATACCTTAGAAGGCCAATTCTAAACAGAACAGAATATTCTAATAAATTCATAAAAGTATAAAAGAAATACTGACCAAATGGAAAGGGACACTTGCTAACCTGTCAGGTTCAGTGGAGATAATGTATATGATAGCTCAGCTTTTGCTTGCTTTGCCCATGACCCCAATAGCAGCAGTAAGAACCAAAATTATACTCAGTAATTAGGGAGTAAATACTAGAGGTAGAGAGTCATTAAAAAGGCTTTGTTGTGTGTACATAGGTTTCTACTGGCCACATTCATCACTGTAACTGTTTTTATTTGTTTGTTTGTTTTGTTTTGTTTGTCCTCTTTTCTGTGCAGAAGAGTTCGAATTATTCTGTGTCTTTTCTCATTATTACACAATAAAAGTAAAAGTATTATCAGTATAGAAATAGAGTTTCATTATATTTTAAAATTAAAATATAATTGAAACAAAATTTTAAATACTATTTTCTTTTTATTTGTTGAGACTTTATTATCTCTTCTATGACACATGTAATCTTTGGTAAGTATGGTAAATTTCTTATAGGTATAATTTAAAAACATATCAATCTATGAAGCTAAGTAACAAATGCTTCTGCTGTGCTGAGGTGCAACAGTAAACATGGGAACCAAAGTGGAAGAGAAGGGCGGATCAAGTCCTTGATTCTGCACAAAGGCAGACAGTGAACTTGCAAACATCAAAGTGTTTTTTCATAAACCTAGAATATATACGATTATTTAAAATCACTAAATGAGCACCTTAGAAAACAAAGTGTTGCTGGAAAGCCAGAGCCATGGGACACTAGCATCATCACAGCCTGGAGACGATGTGTGGTTTTCATCAAGGCAGCAGGTATCAGAGAACAGACTATATGCAATGAATAAAGGATTCATGATTCTAATGAGTATACTATAAACTGTTATTCTTATGCAACTTAGATCATTTTACTATATTCTTTGTTCAACATTCCTCATTGTGTTTGATTTTATATAGCTTGAGTATAATATATACCCTCTTTTCATTTGAGAGGGAATGTGAGGTTGAAAATCTGTGGAAAATTTTCTCAAATAGTTTCCAGTACCAATTTCTATTTTTGTGTTTCAGTAACTGGATATTTATTTTAAAACAGTATTTCACAATTTTTGAATCTGAGGTTTAGCTGAATTCTTCTTTTATTTTTTTCATGTTGGTGTTGGTAGTTTTAAATGAACAAATCTCTATTTATATTAGATATTATTTGTAGCATTTCTACCACTTAAATGCATCCCACCCCTCAATAATAAGCCTTCAAGCTTACCACTATTTCTTTGGCTATACGAGTCTCCTGATGAGGCTATAAAGTCTTCATTACCAGTTTTCTTTTAGTTTCTTTACATGTAGCATTTTTTTAGTTGTAGAATTCCCATCTATTCTTCTATTATTAATGTGTTTTTGTATGTTGTCTATTATTCAACATAATAATTAGCAAATCAATCATAATGTTTTAAATATTCTGGTTGCTTTTGTATATACTGATTTCATATTTGTGGTAGTTAATTACTAGGGTTTTGTTTTTGTTCTGTGAAATCCAGATATATGTCCTCAGGAAATGAGGTAAGCTGAGCTCTGGTTTATAGCATTTATGGAAGGTTGAGCTTTTTATTTATGGTGTTTTGAGCTTTGTTTAGTGTTTTCTGCACCCATATATGTCAGAACAAAGACTTCTCTTGTCTTTTGTTTTGTTTTGTTTTGTTTTGTTTTTCTCTAGACTTTGGAGCTCTTTATCCAGCCCCTTTGAGTCCCTCTCTTCAAGTATTGTAGCTAGTAGTTTTTAGTAGTTGAAATATGTTATTACATATGTCTGCTAGCTGTCTAAAAAAAATAAGAAGACCACAATTCCATAATCTTTGACTTAGATCTTAACATTCCTGTTAGTTTAGACTCTACACATACATTTATTCTTGTATAGTACTTTCCACCATACAAAAGATGAAGGCTGAAATTACCTGAATTCAGAAAAATATTTCTGTGGCTTCCAGCTCTGGGACAAGGCTATAATAAGGTCTTTTATGTATCAGAAGACAGCAGACAAGGAGAAGTCTCAGGCTATGTTGCAGACAAATCTTCTCCTTCTGGCATACCACATGATGTAATCTCTAGATCTTCATCTGAGAGTCTAGGGTGGTTCTTGAAAGTCACACTTACAAAAGAGCCAGTCCCAAGAGAGTCTATCCCTCAAAGGGATCTATATCATAGCTTGATTCCTGCATAATTTCCTCTTCAAGAGGCACTGTCAATTTATATTTCCTGTGTTTAACACTTGAGCTTTTGTTCCTTAGGCTTTTAGTGTATAACTCTTATAATTAAGATTCAAGAAAACATATCCATTTATACTTTGTAAATGGAAGGGATGGCCTTGAAGCTCTTTTCACATGATATAACTTGGTGTTTGTCTTGCTGGTTTCTCAGATATTTGTATATTTTTAACTAGTAGGTCTCCTGTACTCTGAGAAAATATTGAGTTACTAGTTTCCTGAGGTGTGATTTATGTTTTATTACTGTTTATTTATGTTTATTATTATTTATTTATTTCTATCTTTATGATATTTATCAGATTATGAGAAAAGTATATGTTAATGATATTTTGTCAAATGGAAATTTCTACAGCGTCCACATGACTTAAATTAGTTGGCAGTGCTATTCTTGTTAAACACACTCCCACTAACTGGACTATACAGACATCAGTAACTGCAGATAAATATCCTATTGCAAGGATGTCTCTGTACTTACCATTTCAACTCAGGCTTCAACACATGTTGTGTAAAAAGAATAACTTTGAAAGTGAAGCAATGTTGGAAGATACACAATGCAACAATATGAGCATAAATTTAAAAAAACTGTAAATTTAGACAAATAAATATTTTGAAGAGATACTGTTCTTTTTTTAAAATAGTATATCTTTTTAAATTTATGTATACATATATATATATATAATTTGGTGTTTTTACATCATGCACCCCATCAAACTCAGTTATCAGAACTCATAGAATCATGCCCGCTCTTATAATCACCTTATTTACAAAACCAACCATTCATGTTGCTCATTTAATTACTGGAGCATAATTAAACTCCCTGTGGCCAGACCCTTAAAGAAAACAAATCTTTCCTCATTCACTCTTCTGCCAGAGGCCATCAATGTAGAGTGAAGCATTGTATCATTTAGCTATGTTCAAGGCATGATTTCTTGGGTAAAATAAAATCTCTCTTTTTATTTTTTTGTTATTCTCTAGTTTTTAGGGAGCCATATTAGGTTTATTAAGCAGGAGAAGGGAAGAGAGGAGAGAAAGAGTAGGGTAGGGGGCAGAGAGAGAGAAAAAGAGGTCTTTTTATTTTTATTTTTTTAAGTCCACAAATGAGTGAGTACATCCACTGCTTATCTTTCTGGGATTGTGATATCTTGCTTAGGAGGATATCTTCCATATCCATCCATTTGCCTGCAAATTATAGAATATCATTATTTCTTACTGCTGAGTAGTATTCCATTGTGTAGATGTACAACAGCTTGTTTCCCTCAGCAGAGGAAAACCTAGATTGTTTCCAGGATCTGGCTAATATGAATAATTCTGCCATGAAGATATTTGAGCTAGTGCTTTTGGGATATAAATGTGCATCTTTAGCATATATGTCTAAGAGTGGTATTGCAGGATCCTTGGGAAGAATGATTCCCAGTTTTCTGAGAAACCGCCATACTACATTCCAAAGTGGCTGAAGAAGTTTACACTCCCACCAACAGTGTAGGAGTGTTCTCCTTGCTCCACATCCTCTCCAGCATAGGCAAACAGCTATGTTTTTAATCTTAGCCATTCTGTCAGATGTATGGTAGTGTCTCAAAGTTGTTTTGATTTGCATTTCTCTCATGGCTAAAGATGTTGAGCACTTTTTCATGTGCCTTTGCATCAATTTAATTCTTCTGCTTCGAATTCCCATTTAAGTTCTGAACCTCACTTTTAAATTGGATTATTAAGGGTTTGGGGCTCTAGTTCCTTGAGTTCTATATATATTTTAGAGATCAATCACTTGTAGGATTGGTAAAAATCTTTTCCCAATCTATAGAATGTCGTTTTGTCTTATTGACTGTGTCCTTGGCCTTACAGAAAATTTTCAGTTTAAGGAGGTCCCACTTATTGATTGTTGTTCTTAGTGTCTGCGCTATGGTGTTATATTTAAAAAGTGGTCACCAGTGCCAATGCATTGGAGAGTATTTGCCACTTTCTTTTCTATCAAGTTGAGTGTAGATGGTTTTATCTTGAGGTCTTTGATCTGCTTGGATTTAAATTTTGTGCAAGGTTTGGATCTATTTTCATTTTTTTACACAGTGTTATTCAGTTATACCAGCATAATTTGTTGAAGATACTATCTTTCTTTTATTGAATTTTTGGCCTCTTTGTCAAAAATCAAGTGCTCATAGGTATGTTGGTTAATATCTGGGTCTTCTATTTGATTCCTTTGATCCACAAGGCTATTTTTATGCCAGTACCAAGCTGCTTTTATTACTGTGGCTCTATAGTATAATTTGAAGACAGGGGCGGTGATGCCTCCTAAGGTTATTTTGTTGAGCAACATTGTTTTGGCAATCCTATCTTTCCTGTTATTCCAAATAAAATTGATTATTATTCTTTCAAGTTCTGTAAAAAATTGTATTGGGATTTTGATGGGAATTTCACAGAATCGGTAGATTGCTTTTGGTAAGATTGCCATTTTCACTACGTTGATCCTACCTATCCAGGAGCATGTAAGATCTTTCCATTTTCTGATATACTCTTCTATTTCTTTCTTCAGAGATTTAAAAATTTTTGTCAAATAGAACTGATACTTCTTTAGTTATAGTTATACCAAGGTATTTAATGCTATTTTCAGGTATTGTAAAAGGTGATATTTCTCATTTCTTTTTCAGCCTTCTTATTTTTAGTGTATAAAAGGCCTACTGATTTATTTGAGTAAATATTGTTTCCTGCTACATTGCTGAAGGTATTTATCAGCTGTAGATGTTCCGTGGTAGAATTTTGTATGACACTTATGTATACAATCTTGTCATCTGCAAATAGAGATAGTTTCAATTCTTCTCTTTCAATTTGTGTCCCCTTAATCTCCTTTCATTCTCTTATTGCTTTAGCTGAAACTTTGAGAACTGTATTGAATAGATAAGGGGAGAAAGGTCGTCCTTGTCTAGTTCTTGATTTTAGTGGGATTGCTTTGAATTTGTCTTCATATAGTTTGATGTTGCCTGTAACCATTTTGTAAATTGCCTTTATTGTATTTAGGTATTTTCCCTGTTTGCCTGATCTCTCCAGGACTTTTATCAAGTCGTGTGGGATTGTGTCAAAGGCTTTTTCAGCATCTAAGGAGATGATCATGTGTTATTTTTTCCTTCCATTTGTTTACATGATGGATGACATTTACAGTTTTCCATATGTTGAACCATCCCTGCAATTCTGGAATGAAGCCTACTTAATCATGGTCAATAAATTTTTTCATATGTTGTTGGATTTGTTTTTCCAGAATATTGGTGAGAATTTTTGCATCAATGTTCTAGAGGTATATTTGTCTATAATTCTCTTTTTTTATTGTGTCTTTAAGAGATTTGGGCATCAGGGTTATTATGACTTCTTGAAAAAAGTTTGGCAATGTTCCTTCAATTTCTACTGTATGGAACATTTTGAGAACTATTGGTCTTAGCTCTTCTTTGAATGTCTGGTAGAACTCTGCACTGAAACCCTCTGGGCCTCGGCTTTTTTTATTTGGGAGACTTTAAATGACAGCTTCAATTTCCTTTGATGTTATAGGACTGTTTAGGTCTTTAATCTGATCTTGATTTAATTTTGGTAAATGATACTTGTCCAGAAAGCTGTCCATTTCCTCTAGGTTTCTAGAGTATATATTTTGACAGTATGACTTGATAATTCTCTGGATTTCATGGGGTCTGTTGTTATGTACCACTAATCATTTCTGATTTTGTTGATTTGGATAATGTCTGTTTTGGTTAGTTTTGATAAGGATTTATTTATCTTGTTGATTTACTCAAAGAACCAACTTTTTGACTCATTGATTTTTTTGTATTGTTCTTTTTGTTTCAATTGTGTTGATTTCAGCTCTAAGTTTGATTATTTCCTGCCATCTATTCCTTCTAGGTGAGGTTGCTTCTAATTGTTCTAGGACTTTCAGCTGTGCTGACAGTTCCCTTGTGTGGAATTTTTCTATTCTTTTCATGTAGGCCTCTAGTGCTATAAATTTAGCACTTAAGACTGTTTTCATTGTATCCCATAAGTTTGGGTATGTTGTGGATTCATTTTCATAAATTCTAGGAAGTCTTTGATTTCTTTCTTAATAACTTCCTTGACCCAGAATTGATTCAGCTGAGTGATGTTTAGTTTCCATGAGTTGGTCGGCTTTCTGTGATTCTTGATGTTGTTGAACTCTAACATAAGACCTTGGTGATCTGAAATGGTACAAGGTATTATACATATTTTTTAATACCTGTTGATATTTTCTTTATGACCAAGTATGTGGTCAACTTTAGAGAAGGTTCTATGGGGTGATGAGAAATATTTATATTTCTTTTTGTTTGAGTGGAAGGCTTAGTATGTATCTACTAAGTCCATTTGTGTCATAACTTTTGCTAGCTCCCTTATTTCTATGTAGAGTTTTTCTCTGGTAGACATATCCAAGGGTGAAAGTGGGTATTGAAGTCTCCCACTATTAGTGTGTCAAGTTTGATATGGGGTTTAAGTTTTAGAAGTGTTTCTTTCACATATGTAGGTGCCCTTGTTTTAGGGGCATAGTTTTTCAGGAATGAGATTTCGTCTTGATGATTTGTTTTCTGAGATGAATAAATAAGTAGTGGCCTTCCTGGTTTGTTTTTATTGATTTTAGTTTAAAGTCGATTTTGTTAAATATTAGAATGGCTGCTCTAGTTTGTTTAAGGTCATTTGATTGAAAAGTCTTTTCCCAACTCTTTTCTCTGAGCCTGTGTCTGTCTTTAAAGTTGAGGTGCATTTATTGTATGCAGCCGAAGGATAGTTTCTGTTTTTATATCCATCATGTGAAGGTATGTCTTTTCATAGGTGAATTGAGTCCATTGATATTTAGGGATATAAATGACCAATGATCAATATTTTCCATCATTTTTTGGTAGTAGCTTGTATTTCCTTTTTTGGTGGGGGAGTGGTTCTTCTGTGAGCTTATCAATTGCCTGTTGTTACATAGGTGTTCCTGGTTTACTTAGATTGAAATTTTCCCTCTAGGGCTTTTTGTAAGTTGGGATTTGTGGTTACGTATTGTTTAAATCTGGTTATGTTGTCAAATATCTTGTTTACTCTATCTATGTTGATTGATAGTTTTGCTGGGTATAGTAGTCTAGGTTGGCATCCATGCACTTTTAGTGTCTGTATAATGTCTGACCAGGACCTACATGTTTTCATTGTTTCCATTGAATAGTCAGGTGTTATTCTGATGGGTTTGCCTTTTGACCTGTTTCCTTTGCAGCTTTTAGAATGGTTTTTTTTTTGTTCTGTAGGTTTAGAGGCTTGATTATTATATGATAAGTAGACTTTTTTTGTGGGTCTAGTCTCTTTGGCGTTCTTTATGCTTTCTGTATTTTTATAGGCATTTCCTACTTTAGTTTGGGGAAGTTTTCTTTTATGATTTTGTTGAGTATATTTTCTGTGACTTTGAGCTGTTATTCTTCTCCTTCTTCAATTCCAATTTTTCTCAATTGGTGTTTTCAGGGTGTCTCAAATTTTCTGGACATTTTTTGTTATGACTTTTTTGGTTTTAGTGTTTACTTTAACTGATGTATCTATTACCACTATTGAGTCTTCCATCCCAGAGATTCTCTCTTCCATCTCTTGGATTCTGTTGGTTATGCTTGAATCTGTGCTTCCGGGTTGTTTTTTCAGGTTTTCACTTTCTAGTTTTGTCTCAGTTTGTACCTTCTTTATTGCTTCTATTTCAGTTTTCAATTCATGGTAAATTTCTCTTATCTGTTGTTTTCTTTTTCTTTGTTTTCATTATTTTCTTTCAGGGCTTTGCTCATCTCTTCTAACTTTCTGTTTGTATTTTCTTCTATTTTTTCAAAGGGACTTTTTGTATCCTCTTTTAAGACTTCTATTACTTTCATAAACCATTTTTAAGGTTGTTTACTTCTGTTCCATCTTTTTTGTTTTGTTCAGGTCTTGAAGCAATAGCACTACTTGCTTGTTCTGATGGTGTCTTGTTGACCTTTGTTTTCTTGCACTGACATCTGCCAATTGTTTCCCCAATTCACTCTTGGTTAGTTCTCAGCTGGCTCTTAGTTAGTCTTAGGGCTCTTAATTATCTATGTGTTCAGAGGGTCTGCTATTCTTGTGAAGTCACAGTGTTATGATGCCTGTCATTACCTCTTGAGCTCTCCCCTGCCAGCTATGCACCCAGGGACTTGGCTGTTCCCCCATTGCTATTGTACAAGCCATGTACTTGGTGGGCTGTGCACTGCACTGAAGCCACGAGGCCATCTCAGGGGCTGGGTTTAGGTGGCAGAAGGGACCTTCTTACCTCTAACCATTCAGCTGTGCTTTTAGGAACTGCTCTGCATTCCTGCTGCTATTATGCCTGTCTTGGTCTGTGCAGACTGTGTTCCCAGCCAAAGTGGAATCTCTTATCTCTGAGGCATGTACCCAGGAACAAGGGACTCAGTTGTTTCTCTGCTGGTAATTTCTCAGCAGTGTTCTGGGTGGTCTGTGCTCCGTGATGAAGCAAAGTGGCTGTTCTTGGTCCCTGTTCAGGTCAGAAGTACTGTTAAGGATAATTAGGGCAATTACAATTCATAATGAAATTGGTTATCCAAGAATTGTAACAAATATAGTGATTTACATAACAAACATCATTGCTTTAAAATATATAAAGTTGTTAGAAGAGGGGATGTATGTATATAATATTATATTTATGCATTGTGCAATTTTCAAAAATAAAGAAGAAACTTTTACAAAATCCCCTAAGGGACTTGAGAAAATGCTGAACATCTTTAGCCATTAGAGAAATGCAAAGCAAAATAACTTTGAGATTAAGGTTTACACCTATTAAAATGGCTTTAAAACACAGATGATAGCCTATGCTAGAGAGGATGCAGAGCAAGGGGAACATTCCTCCATTATTGGTGGGAGTATAAACTTGTTCAGCCACTCTGGAATGCAGTATGGAGGTTTCTCAGAAAAATGGAAATCAGTCAACTCAAGGATCCCAATATTGGGCAAATACCCTAAAGACACAATTCACACCCTAAAAGCATTAGCTCAACTATGTTTATAGCAGCATTATTCATAATAGCAAGAAACTGGAAACAACCTAGATGCCCCTCAGCTGAAGAGTGTATTAACAAACTGTGGTACATCTACACAATGAAGTACTACTCAGCAGTAAGAAATATGATATCCTAAAATTTGCAGACAAATGGATGGATTTAGAGAATATCCTCCGGAGCCATGTCTCACAAATTCAAAATACACAGGGGATGTACTCACTCATCAGTAGACTTTAAGCAATAGCATTATTATTTCATTTAAAGATGATAAGTAAATAAAATGATTGAAAACACACACCTTTTGGTTTGACTTTAGAAGGGTTGCTTAGCAGGAATTTGTGGTGGCCATAGTGCATCTGTGGGCATTAGCTGTGACCTAGTGTGTTTTCTTCATCTGTAGCTGAGCCTAACATGGCTTGATGTGCCTTAGTTTTTACTTTTTATGTTCCTTGTATTTTAGAGAAAAGAGACACAGAGAACAGTTATTTTTATTATTTAATATGCCTACATAAGAACAAACTAACTACAACTATTGTTAAATTTGAAACTGTGTTTATCAAGCTTCTCCCTTTAAAATACCCTCAATGTTGTATTTTTTAAAGAAATTTCAGTACAAATGTCTTTTATATAATAATAGATGTTGATAAATAAGTAGATAATAGAAAACCCTTGCAAATTTAAATATAGGCAAGTTATTGTGTCTTCATACTGTTTTGATAAAAATCAGCACATGTTACCTTTTGCAATATATATAAAGTATGCATTTGAATTATTTACATTTAGTTCGTCAACAATCAGATATTACAATGTCTATGTTGTTCATATTTTTTTCTGTTGCGTGTTAATTATTTTTCTTTTACTTAGTTTCTCCAGGTCTAATTAAGCATTTATCATAGTATTTTTCCCTTTGAGAATATATCAATTATACTTATTTAAAATTATTATGTATCATAGACTTTCTAATGTACTTCCTAGACAAATCTACGTACAGAGGACTCTAGCTCCACTACTTGGTCCTTAGCAAGGATGACCATTCATGTTTTTACTAAGAAACTGTCATCACATAGAAAATTATAACCTAAATTTAAAATTTGTATTAATTAAAAAATAAAACAAATATCTTGTTTGAGCTATTAATTTATTTAGATAAAGCATATGTATCATTATCTCTTATAATTCTTTTTACATCCTTTGGCCCTTTTTAGTATTACAATTTTACATACACATTCACACTGTAACAAGTTTGTGGTTAGCTAATGGAGGCACATACCTTTAACCCCAACACTAGGGAGGCAAAGAGAGACAGATATTACTGATTTTGAAGGCAACCTGATCTACAAAGCAATTTCCAGGACAGCCAGAACTGTTAACTGTCTTAAAAAGAAAAAGAGTACAAAGCAAAGCCAAAACCAAAACAACACCAAAATTTTTGACTATTTTATGAGCATTGGATATTCTATTGAATTTCGAAAATCACACACAAAAAAATCTTTAGTCATTTTCAATTTAGGAGGTTTCTTTTTTTTTTTTTCAGCGTTTCTATTCCTGCATATCCTTATTCAAGGACCCTTCCCCCATTGCCACATTAGGTTATTTTTTGATCTGCTCAACTCCCCATCCCCTCCCTGGGCAAGCAGCAGACAGTCCCATAGCCCCACTGACCCAATATTGCTTAGTTCAGTCTCCACTCCTGGCAGATCCAGTTTTGTCCCCCCTCTCTCAAGAGTGAGTCAGGTGTTCCTCTAGGTGGAGTGGGATCTGAAGAGTCAGTTTAGGGTGTTTCTGATCACAAGCTGTTCTGTTCAGTGGTTGTGGTTTGCAGCTTGGGCATGCTTGGTTTTTTTCTTGTTTGTTTGTTTGTTTACTTAGAGACCACTAATGAGTGAGTACATCCCCTGCTTATCTTTCTGAGTTTGTGATACCTCGCTCAAGAGGATATTCTCCAAATCCATCCATTTGCCTGCAAATTTTAGGATATCATTTTTTCTTACTGCTGAGTAGTATTCCATTGTGTAGATGTACCACAGTTTGTTAATCCATTCTTCAGTTGAGGGACATCTAGGTTGTTTCCAGGATCTTGCTATTACAAATAATGCTGCTATGAACATAGCTGAGCTAATGCCTTTGGAGTGTGACTGTGCATCTTTAGAGTATACACTCATAAGTGGTATTGCTGGGTCCTTGGGGAAATTGATTCTCAATTTTCTGAAAAATTGCCATACTGCATTCCAAAGTGGCTAAACAAGCTTACACTCCCATCAAAAATGGAGGAATGTTCCCCTTTGCTCTTCATCCTCTCCAGCATAGGCTGTTCTCTGTGTCTTTTATCTTAGCCAATCTAACAGGTGTCAGATGGTATCTCAAAGTTGTTTTGATTTGCATTTCTCTGATGGCTAAAGATGAAGAGCACTTTTTCAGGTGCCTTTCAGCCATTCATAGTTCCTCTGCTGAGAATTCCCTTTTTAGATCTGTATCCCATTTTTTGATTGGGTTATTCAAGGTTTTGAGCTCTAGATTCTTGAGCTCTTTATATATCTTAGAGATCAGTCCTCTATCACTTGTAGGAATGGTGAAAATCTTTTCCCATTCTATAGGCTGTTGTTTTTGTCCTATTGACAGTGTCCTTGGCTTTACAGAAGCTTCTTAGCTTCAGGAGATACCACTTATTGATTGTTAGTCTTAGAGTCTGTGCCACTGGTGTAGTATTTATGAAGTGGTCGCCTGTGCCAATTAGTAGAAGTATATTTCCCACTTTCTTTTCAATCAAGTTGAAAGTGGCTAGGTTTATGTTGAGGTCTTTGATCCACTTGGATTTGAGGTTTGTACAGGGTGACAGGCTTGGATCTATTTGCATTTTTCTACACACTTCCATCCAGCTATGCCAACACCATTTGTTAAACATACTATCTTTTTCCATTGAATGTTTTGGGCACCTGGTCCTGGAACTGGAACTGAAATGGACCAGAACTCAACTCTCCCTGGCAGGGATACAGGTGTTTGGGCCTGCTGACCCCTCCTCACTTCTGGGCGGGGTCTGAGTCTGTCCTTCAGGGTCCCCAGTCATTATCTGTTTGCTCAGTTGGACTTGTGTAGCCCTGCAAATTCCCTCAGCAGCAGCTGGGGGCACCGTGGCAGTCAGAGTTTATCTCTGTCTGCTACAGAGTGCATGGGGACACACTCTCCAGACAGCACCTTGTCCCGTAGCCTGAACCAGAACAGAGGGGAACTGAACTCTCCCTGGCAGGGATACCTCTGAGTGGGGTCTGAGTCTGTCCTTCAGGGTCCCCAGCTGTTATCTGTTTGCTCAGTTGGAGGTGGGTAGCTATGTAAATTTCCTCAGCAGCAGCTGGAGGTAGTGTTGCAGTCAGAGTTTATTTCTGACTGCTACAGAGTGCATGAGGACACACTCTGCAGACTGTACCTGGTTCCAGAACCCAGCAGGTTTCTTTTAATACCATAATTTTCAACTATGTTCTTTCTATGTCTTTCTTATAATCTTTGCATTTCCACCTCTTTTTTCATTATTAATCCATTTTGTCATCCTATCATGTTCATTAAGGTCTGAGTATAGCTTTATTGAACAAGTTGTATTATTACCAATTGGTCAATTTTTACAGTATCTCAAAGGAATTTATGCAAAGGCCACTTTTTTGATGATATTGGCAATACATGGTGATGAAAAATAAAATAAGTACATCTTTCATTGGGTAAAAAGTATTTGTAGAGCTGGATAATTAAGGGAAATGATATTACCCATCATATCATTTCACAACCTCCTTTAAATTCACTGTCCAAAAAATCAGAATGCAGCATCCTGCTACCACTGTGAAAAGACACTGTGCCTTTAGCCTTTTTTCTAAGTCATAGATCAGTGAGGTTGTTTCAATATAATTAGTTTTGATAAACATGTCTTCTATGACCCATGGGCATATTTCCCTTCTGTTTGCTTATTAAGGTATTGACAAGTTTAATATGCCTCAAGATACTACTTAAAATCTTACACAAATGCAGTTGTAGCTTGGAATTTTGTTATAAATTATAATATTATTCTCCTGAAAAGTGTCCTTTAGCATGAAAAAAATACTTCATAACCTATTAAAAATAATTTCCATTGAAAAATTCTTACCACATAAGGAACAGTGCTGCTTTTGTTAAACAGTATATCTTAAGGTAGCAAGATTAGTCACTAGGTAATATGTCTGTGTTTTCTAACTTAGAGTTGTCAACTGAAGTGTCTATAACTTCAGTAATGATGGCAAGAATCTTTCTGCTTGTGTTATCACAGGAGAACTTTTTTCTAAATAGAAGCACTGGAGCATATCTGCGAATCTTCTTATTTATAAAAAAATGCATTTGCAAACATGACAGCAAAAACTTCAGCTAATATAATTTAACTTTCAGTTTTTATTTTATCAAGCCATCTTTTGTTAAAAAGTATTTTATTCCTCTGTAGGAGTTACTGTACATGAATACTGTACAGTATTATGTGCCCGATGCTGCTTGGTCCTGAAATGGGGAGGTGAAGAGATGAAAAAGGAAAATCAGACAGATATACACACAGACACACACACACACAGACACACACAGACACACACACACACACAGGAAAGATGAAATCATTAGGGCTGTTTTTGCTCTGATTGAGACCACCAACTAAAGCAACAACATAGAACCTCAGTGAGATAATGATATACAACAACAGGGAAGAGGCTAGGAATTCTCAGTGGAAGGTCCTTGTAGGCAGCAATTTTAGGCTCTAAATAGCTAGGAGAAGAAAGCTGCAGTTCCTAGTTTTTTAATATAATGGTTCATCATTTTTAATCCACAGAACCTATGGATGAAGTCTCTCTACCTTTACATAAGCAACGAATGAGAAAGAGAGATCTTAAGGGGCTGTAGTATATGACAGAAGATGAAGATTGTCATTTGTAGTGACAATGATTTAGAAGGAAAAATAGGAAAGGTGGTAACGAACTCGTTGTTTCTGCAATCAATAAGGAATAATATGGAGCAAAAGAATATCATGTCAAAAAATCCTCCCAATATTATGCATACCAAGTTATTCCCAGGACTGCAGTAGGGCACTTCTACCCTAAAATTCCTAATGATCTATGAGAGCAGAACTGTAATACAGTCCTTCAGCTAAATATTTGAAGGTCTCTTTAGATTCACTTGCACTACAGAAAATTGAAGTCTATTCTGGCCTGCTAGAAGTGGGATATACTACGACATTGTGTCTTATAAAATTCACAAATACCATACTTTTTTGAAAGATATGTTTAAGAAAGATTTGCTTTCCTTTATTCTTTTTTCTGGAGCTGAGGACCAAACCCAGGGCCTTGTACTTGCTAGGCAAATACTCTTCCACTGGGTTAAATCCCCAACCCCAAGAAAGATTTGTTTATGACCAACTTGTATAAATGTTATAAAAATTGCTTTACCTCAAACTTAATTCCTAGACAAGTGATACAATGTTGAAAATGTTAACATTTGCCTAATAAGGTTTAACTTCATGTTCATCTTTTGTTTCATTTAAACTACCAATATTTTACTAACATTATTTTTCCTGATGTTATTTATGAAATTGTAATTTAATTATATATCTCTCTTACCCTTTCTCCTCTAAAACCTCCCATATACTTCTCCCCACTCTCCTTCAAATCTATATCTCCTTTTTTCATTGTTACTGCATTTTATATGTATTTTTATATACAAATATTTCCTAAATATAACCTATTGAGTTCATATAGTGTTACTTATATTTATGGTTTTAAAACTATTTGGCACTGGACAACCAATTGTGTTCTTCCCTAGGGAGGATCACATTTCCCATTCCAGTCTTTACTTAGTTGCCTGTAGTTCCTTGTGTAGGATTGGGATATTCTGAGCTTTTCTCCAGGAAATGTTTGTTAGTGTCTTTATTCAGCTCACCTTTTGGTAGTCATGTTGATGGGATTTTATCATTATATCTTTAATGATACCAAGAAATGCAACCTCACAGCAATCACCCTAATCCTGTGGGTCTTCTAATCATTCACTGGTCTTCTGCAAGGTTCCCCAAACCTTAGATGAAGGAGTGTTATGTAGATGCTATTGGGACAGGACTCCACACATTTGCATTATAATCAGTGATAAATTTCTGTAGTACCCTTCACCAAAGTAATTTCTCTTTGCAACATATGGAAACCACTCGAGAAAATAGCCAATGTTACTTAGATAATACTGTATTCTTATTTCTATTGCATCATAACATGACTGTTTCTAAACAAAAAGGTTCCAATGTGAGTTGTTTACAAAACTCACAATAAAAGAAATAGTGCATTTTGCTTTAGTTTTGTATGTATATGTAGCCATTTATGATTAACACTCCCCTAACCATTTTAAATATTAAATTTTAAACAAGAACTCATTTATATAGTATAAAGATATTTAAAAACTCTGGTCCAGAAATCTTTTATAAAACCTATAGCTTGCCTAGAGATTGTTTCCTATGGAATTTATAGCAGCAATCTATACTGTTATATTATTATATATAATATTATATATATATTATATGATAGTTAACTAAAAATATGTATAATACATATATGATAGTTAACTAAAATATATAATGTATATATATATATTATATGATAGTTAACTAAAAAGATGGAGTTCTGTATATTTTCCCCTGATAAATGAAACTTCTTAGTGAATGAACGTATAGTCATCAGCCATAGTAAGAGAAGTAAAATATGTTGCAGATTTTCATGGCTTTTTTTTCTGAAAAATCTGAGGCAAGATAGCTAGATATAAAGCTTTATAATATACTCTACCCTTTCATGTGTCTGTAGGGATTTCCCAAGCATACCAGAAAATCATCTGCACATACTTTATGGATAGGATTTAAATCAGCCTTTAAATGATAACAATGTTTGCCTTTGGGAAAGCACATTTAAAATTTGTTTTCAATAAAAGCATGGGAATGATAAGGCATTTACAGTTTATTAAACAATGTTGCAATAAATCTAAGAACTTAAATATTATTTTTTTTAAGGAAAAACACTTGTTTTCAGCAGTAAGATATTCAAGTATCTACCAGTTATTCTGAATGTGAATTGCCACCGACGTGGAATAGAATATACTAGCTAATGTTACATATACCTTCTAGTTTTGTTAATTGTGTTTCTTTGTTTTCAATGGACTCAGTATGTACTTATCTCTGACTAGCTCTAAACCTGTGACCCTCCTTCCTCTATTACCTGAGTGTTTAAAATACAGATATATATTATCATACCTGACAATTGGTGAGGATAGCCTTTTGTTTTACCAGCTATTGAATCCAACTCCTGGGAAAGTCCTGTAATATTGAGCAATATTGAGTCCAGCCATATGAGCTGTGGTTCTTATAATCCATATTTGTAGTAACTTTTTCTGGTCTGTGGTCTAGACCTGCAGACTCATAATCCCACAGAAACACACAGATGCTTATATTAATTTATGCAGATTGACCTATGGTCTAGGCATGTAATGTGCTAACTCTTAATTCTTAAAGTAACCCATGATTCTTAGCTTGTTCAGCTTGGTACCTTTTCTCAGAGCAGCATAGTTGTCCTCTGCATCTGCTGGCTTCTTTTGGTGTCTCTCTGGTATCTCTTCTCTTCTCTGTTCTTAGAGCTTTCCTCATCTGGTAGCCCCACCCACACTTTCTGTCTACCTCCTGGCCAATCAGCTTTTTATTAAACCAGTAGGAGGGACAAATATTCACAATGTACCAAAACATAGTCCCACTACACGTACTTTTCTATTAGTAAATATTGGTTAAAGTGCTGGGAGAGAGCTATAAAGAAAACTATTTTGAGACACACACATATACATTCAGTGTCTTAGTCTATGTAGTTTGGAACACTAATTTCAGATATGTGCAAATGTCATTACTAGTTGGGGAAAATTAATTTTTGTGAAATATTTTTCCTCTCCCCAAAGTCACTTTACATTTTGTTGTGTATTTATGTTGTCAATATAGTTGCTTTAACTTTATGATGCTTGCTATCTGCAAGGTACACCATCTAATTTTTTAGTTTAGAAGTCGTTTGATCAAACACAAAGTTCAATCTGATTTTTCTTCAAATTTGAGAGACATTGTCCTTTATTCAAGAATTTCAAGCTTTAACACTTAATGTAGTTATGAATATAGTTGAGCTCAAAGTACTGTTTGCTTTTTTATTCAGCTCCATTCCTGGTATTAGAATACTTTCACTCTTGTGCACTCTCAGTTTTATATCCTGCAATTGCTTACCAGTATGCTGCTCAAGTGTCTTACAGTTCACATTAGAGTTAAGAAGAATATATGTATGTAATTTATTGTAGTTAACTTTTAATAACTTTTATGCTTACTCATTTATTATATAACTGTAGAAAAGCAAGTTTCATTCTACTTGAGTATATTTTTTGCTTAAAAATCTTGGCATATTTAAAGTTTATATTAATTACCTTATTTAGACAGGGCTCCAGTTGCCATTCTTCCTCTATTTTTATCTCTGTTTTGTGAAAGAACATATAATCTTTGATATAACTATGTCGTATCATATATATCCACATTGCCTATTATGCATTCATTGCAATATGCTTTATTAGTGCACTGATATTTTGTGTAATTCACTTATACACATATTATAAGTACAAATAACTGTACCTGGCATTCAGCCAGTGGGTATCTTTTGCATGCTGGCTACCTGATGAATAGCAAGTTCCTATGAACTGGTTGTGAAATGTGACTATGAGCAGTAATGTATTAGGCATCTAAAGTTAATTTAGTTTTATATTTGAATAAACTAATAATATATGTTAAAGATCACAGAAATATTAGTATATTCTTAATTTAACATTTTGATAGCATTTAATTTTGCAAGTTTGCATGAGATTTAAGATTCACAAATGTAAATAAATTCTAATGTAGTACGTTTTAGGCTCATACTTAGAAATGCATTAAGCAAACAACAGAGCTCTTCTGCAAAATTCAGTGTATTAGAATAAACAAGGAGGGATGACATCAGAATTGAATTTGTCTGTGATGAACTATCAGTGCCATAAGATAAATTAAGCCTGCCATATAAGGAAATGTGATGATATATTGTTTGTTATGTAACAAATAAAGCTTGCCTGAGATAAGGCAATAGGAAAGAGACAGCCACAGAGTTATCCATAGAGACCAGGCAGTGATATCACATACCTTTAATCTTAGCATTCTGGAGGTACAGGCAGAGGATCTGTCAGTTCAATGCCTCACCAGGCTACATGAGATTAAACCTGTCTAAAAGAAAAACAAAGCCAGGTAGTGGTGGCATATACCCTTAATCCCAGCTCTTGGGATCCTATGCCTCTGTTCCCAATATTCTAGAAGCAAACAAGATTTTAATCCCAGCACTAGAAAGGTTGAAACAGGAAGTGATAAGGCTGGACAGAGAAAGGAATATAAGCTTGGAGGAGACAGAAGTTCAGCCTTGATGTCTTCTATATCCATTCTGAAAGGCATTCAGTCTGAGGGTTCATAGAGACAGGATCTACCCCTGTCAGCCTGAGAACTCAGTAGTGGTGAGAAGTTTCTCTAGTGGCTGGTTTCTCTACTTCTCTGATCTTTAAGCATTGATCCCAATATCAGGTTCTGGATTTTTATTATAAGACCAATTAGGATTCTTGCAACAAAAGTGTTGTTGTTGTTTTCTATAAACTGAAAAGTATGAAAAGCTATGACATAAAAATAAGTAGTTCAAGGAACTAATTCTTGCCATTCTCATAGTATTCTTGAAATAGAATACCAGAAAAAATGTATCTCAGAGGTATTAGGCAAAAGAAATAAAAGATCAAGATAGCAATTGTAAATTAATAGTAAAACTCTCCTAAAGATGTCTGTTTCAGATTCTTTTAGGCAACAAGAGCCTACTGTAAGCCATCACCCTGACAAGGTCTGAATGTGTATTTTACAATTTAAGTGACCATTGATATTTTTTATTTCTTCATTCATTTTTTAATACATTTATTATTTGGTGATTTTACATCATGTACCCAATCAATCTCAGTTATCAGACCTCTCAGATTCATGCCCATTTTTATAATCTCCCCATTTACAAAATGCCCACTCATGCCGCTCATTTACTTACTGGAGCATAATTAAACTCCCTGTGGCCAGACCCTTAAAGAGCACAAGTCTTTCCTCACCCACATCTCTACCAGAGGCCATCAAGGCAGAAGTGAAGCACTGTGTCATTTAGCTATGTTGTAGCCTTGAGTTCTTGTGTACAATAACATCTCTCTCTCTTTTTATCTTTTTAATTCCACTGATAAGTGAGTACATCCTCTGCTTCTGTTTCTGGGATTGTGATACCTCACTCAGGAGGATATTCTCCATACCCATCCATTTGCCTACAAATTATAGAATACCATTTTTTCTTACTGCTGAGTAGTACTCCATTGTGTAGACATACCACAGTTTGTTAATCCATTCTTTAGTTGAGGGGCATCTAGGTTATTTCCAGTTTCTTGTTATTATGAATAATGCTGCTGTGAACATAGTTGATCTAATGCTTTTAGAGTGCAAATGTGAGCCTTTAGGGTATATGCCTCAAAGTGGTATTTCTGGATCCTTGGGAAGAGTGATTCCCAGATTTCTCAGAAACCAACATACTGCATTCCAGAGTATCTGAGTAAGTTTACACTCTGACCAACAATAGAGGAGTGTTCCCTTTGCTCTGCAACCTCTCCAGTATAGGCTGTCATCTGTGTTTTTAATCTTAGCCATTCTGAAAGGTGTAAGGTGGTATCTCAAAGTTGTTTTGATTTGCATTTCTCTGATGGTTGAAGATGTTGAACACTTTTTCATGTGCCTTTCAGCCATTTGTAATTCTTCTGCTGAGAATTCCCTTTTTAGTTCTGAACCCCAGTTTTTAATTGGGTATTAAGTGTTGGAGCTCTCATTTCTTGAGTTCTCTATGTATTTTAGAGATCAATACTCTGTCACTTGTGAAGACCCTGACATTTACCCACACACTTATGAACACCTGATTTTTGACAAAGAAGCCAAAATTATTCAATGGATGAAAATAGTATCTTCAACAAATGTTGTTGGCATAACTGGATGGTAGTATGTAGAAAAATGGAAATACATCCAAGCCTATCACTTTTCACAAAACTCAAATCCAAGTGGATCAATGACCTCAACATAAACCCAGCTACATTGAACTTGATAAAAAAGAAAGTGAGAAATACCCTCCAATGCATTGGAACTGGTGACTACTTTTTAAATATAACACCAGTAGTGCAGACACTAAGAACATCAATAAGTTGGACCTCCTGAAACTGCGAAACTTCTGTAAGGCTAAGGACACAGTCAATAAGACAAAATGACAGCTGACCATTTAGTTTTTAATCCCATCTGATCTTGTTGCCCTTTCTGACATGAAGAACATGGCATTTATAACTTTGAAGCATTTATATAGTATTCTATTCTACTGACAGTTTTATTTCATAGAATCATAATAACCAGAAGCAAGTCATTTTTAGTGAGTCCTTTAAAAATGACTAAACTTTCTTCAATAATTGTCCAAGTTTAATAGAGTTTAGCACTTGCCAGTTGATAAGCATGTTTAATTTTTTTTGTAAAAGTTGTGTTCAGCTGCTTCTTTTATACTTGTCAACACTGCATTATGTATAAACTCAAAGGCCTACAGCTCATTTGCAAGTGTCCCAGAAGTACAGCTGAACATATGGGCAAATACACAAAATATCCCAAAAATGAAGTGGTGGAGAATGTGCAGCTGAGGGCACAGGGGCTGACTGAACTGGGGGCTGTGCCACAATAATGTCCCCTTAGGGCAGCTGTTCTGCTTCCTACCTGGATCTATAAGTGACTACTGTGAGATACTGCTGAAAATAATTAAGTGCCTGATCCATTACCCTGCAGCAGACGCTGACCATGGAGAAAGAGCTAGAAGAAGGAAAGGACTATAGATATCTTAGTTTTCTCTCTATTGCTGTGATAAGCACCATGGCAAAGGCAACTCGGGAGGGAAGAATGTTATTTTTCTTATATGTCTGTATTCTTGTCCAGGATTGAGGGGAGTTATGGCAGCAGCTCAAAATGGACAGCAACCAGGAAACAAAATTTGAAGTTTATTTCTGTGACTTGTTTCCCACTACTTGCTCAGCCTGCCTTCATTCCTAGCCCCAAATCACCTGCCTAGGGATGGTACCAACAACAATGGGTGCATTTCTCACATCAATCATCAATCAAGAAAGCTACCCACAGACCTACTGACCAGACAATAGAATGGAGGCAATTCCTCAACTGAAGAGCTCTCTTCCCAGATGACTTTAGGTTTGTCAAGCTGATAAATATAGCCACCTTAGAAAATAAATTAAGACAAGATTTAAAATTTATTTTAAATTAAAATAAAATTTTCTCGCCCACAACCTCGCCAGCAAGGAAGGCACAGGACCCAGGCTTCTTCCTTCCACAGTTTATTCGGGCACTTTTTCAGAAGCTTCTACCCCAGGGGGACCCCGCTCAATAGCTACAAAGCTCTCAGGGCTTCTAAACCAAAATAAGCCAGGTAGGTACTGCTCATAGGTCCACGTTCATGATAGCAAGCCACAATCCAAGGCCAAGCCAAATAGGGAGTTTGTTTATGGCAAGAGGAATAGTTTATGTTTAAGAGAGCACTTTCCCACAAGGGGCAAGGGGCAGAAGGGACAGTCATGATGACTCAGCTCTCAACAGCTCCCCCTTTTTTCTTATACAAAGCAATGGGCAAGAACAGGGGCCTGATCCCCAATGTGCAAGAGAGACTCATACCGCTCCTTATCCGGATGTCATCCACCCAGATGGAATCAGACCTGTCCTACACCCTTTTCTATGGGGACAAGACTGTGGGTGTCAACCTGTATGCAATCAGGCATGCTCTTCATGAAGCCCATGTGGGCAGCATCATGTGCAGTGCTTAGCCTCGCATCCCATGCCTAAAAAAAAAAATCAATCCTTCAGTGCAGCAAGCCACACTGTAGGGGGCTGGTTTTCCTCCAAAGAAGTAAAGGCTTGGACTATCAGGGCCATGCTTCTACGCTGAGTGAACCTCATCTTGCAGATACATCACAGGCAAATTAGGAATATCAGCACCATCAAACAGCTAGAGCACCCATTCCCACCCACTCTTTCAGATGGTTGAGGGCGGTAGACATCCATGCTGCTAGTCCTTCAGCAACCCCAGGGTCAATTCGAGTCGCATTAACAGCTGCGATCACAACTCACAGTTTCTCCATGGTCGCCCTGAAATCTCCAGACCAGTTTCCTGTAAGGTAACTAGACAACTTTTTAGTCAAATTGGCAGCTTGTGAGAAATTTTTGTACTGAACAGAAGTCACACACAAGGCCTGAGACCTCTACTCACAGCCTAATTGGGCCATCTGCCAGAGAATATCAACCTCCTCTTGTACAAGGTCAATTCTCTGATTAATTAGTATTAAGCCACCTTTAAGTTGAGCTGAAGCACTCCTTTGCACATCCAGGGCATGAGCCACACCGGTGGACAGGTTGTTGAGTGTCTGAACCATTTGTACAGATTGACTTATGACAACAGCAGTCATAGTGGCTGCAATGGCAGCCAAGGAAATAGCTGTAGCAGTAGCTGCAGTAAAGCCAAAATCTCTCTTGACTCTAAATATACTCATGGCGTTGGGACTTTGCACTGGAACAGGCACCCAGTGCGGCATGCATGTAACAATAGCAAATTCGTACTCGGTGGCATTCCAGCATTGAGCATAAAAGCAGGTCTTATTGGTACAGTAGGATGGAATGCTTTTGTTGACAACAAACATGAAAGGAGGATAGTCACAGACAGGTGTAGGTGCATAAGAGACGTTCTTCTGTGGTGTCACACCCTCATTCACACAGGAGGTATGAGTGTTAAAATTGCTATTTGTCATAGCCTTGTTTGAAAAACTTCCCCAAGGTTTAGAGCTGCTCCAAGTAAACTTACTAAGGTGGTGCATACCTTCACCTAGCATTACCATGGGCTCCAAATTCATGCAGCCTCCATTAATGCCACACAGTAGTCAATTATCAAAGGAATTGGAAACATATTCCTGTCTAGGATCCTGATTGGTAAAGTTATTGCCTGCAAAGCTTTGATTAAATAGGGTACTAATCCCAGGGGAAAAGGTGAAATAATATTCTTTATCTGCCCAACTCACCGTATGAGACTGACAACTGGTCCAAGGCCACATTTGTCCCCAATTCACTCCCCAACAATAGGGAGCACACTTGGGCTGACGAGGGGGTGTCATGGACTCATTACTTAATTTAGCTGGCCACCATCCTGATATCCAGGTGGCACTGGTGGAATGACAAACCCCATCTTTAGTGTCAGGTAAGTCAAACCATCCTGCAGTCTGGTTATAGAGTAAAATGCATGGCAAAAGCTGTGAGCGATCAGAAACAACCTGAAAGCACAAGGAGCGTTGTAAAGTAAAATTTCTATCTTCTCCTAAACTAGCTATCTCAGGGACATAGGGAACATAGGGTAACTCAAGGAACTCATCAGTAGTAAACAGCTGTGGAAAAAGTCGGGCATCATGACGTATGGGAAGAGGTTTCAGGAACACCGACAGTATCCCCCATCTCAGCTCCATCCTCCCTGGTTGGCATTGCAGGAGCGTCAACAGAGTCAGCATCAGCATCTTGTGCACTGTTGTTGGCCTCATCTTCACTGCTTTGGACTTTTCTGGTCAGTCTCTCTGGCACCCACACAGGATCTTGCCGGTCCTGGGGAAAAAACACAAACAGAACCTCTTGCCCATGTAAGCACTGGATCTGGACCAAGCCATTGGCCCGTGAGAATATCCTTCCATTTTACCATGCCTCTATGAGTGGTCCCAGGAATCAGATGTCTGTCTGCTGCAGAGGGGCCATCAACATTCAAATTAAAAAAATCAAGTGTAAATAGAGCTATGGATAGCCTTTCTTTTGGGGGTACGGCTGTGGCCTATTCCCTCTGTTTGTTTTTGTAAGCATTCTTTTAGTGTGCGATGAGCACGCTCCACTATACCTTGTCCTTGTGGATTATACAACAATCAGTGAGTCACTTGCACATCCATTTGTTTGTAGAAGGCAATAAATTGTGCTCCAGTATAAGCGGGCTCGTTATCAGTCTTAAGCTGTAGGAGCTTGCCCCATGCTGCCCAGGCCTCTAGACAGTGTGTGATGACATTGTGCCCTTTCTCTCCTGACATGGCAGTGGCATGCATAATGCCAGAGCAAGTATCAACATAAACATGCACATACTTTAGCGAGCCAAACTCAGAAATATGAGTGACATCCATCTGCCATATCTTTAGTGGTGATATCCCCCTAGGGTTGATACCCAAGGTAGATGGGTGATGAAACACCACGCATTGGGGGCATTCCAAGACTATTTGACGTGCCTCAGCTCTGGATATCTGAAATTTTTGTTGCAAGGTTTTAGCATTCACATCATACAATTGATGAAATTCCTGAGCTTTAACTGTAGATGTGGCAAGGAATATCCAATCCTGTCTGATACATAGGTCCACTTCTGCATTGCCTTCACTGAGGGGACCAGGAAGACCAGTATGCACATGAATGTGCTGAGGATAGAATCTCTCTGTCCTGTGCTGGATCAAATCTTGTAACATGTCAAACAGGGCTGCAATTTTGCTAGATGGTTTTATTGGCCCTGCCACTTGAAGTATCTTTAAGGCATTAACAACATAAGCTGAATCAGATATTAAATTAAAGGCAAAGTGGCAGGTCTTAAACACTTCACACACAATTTGAAGCTCTACTATTTGAGGAGTACCAGGGGTAAACTGACATTGAACTGTCTGCTGTCCCTGCACCATATAGGTGCCCACCCCTGTTTTGGAGTTATTGGTAAAGACACTGACAGCCCCTACCACTGAATCAGCAACAGTAACCTTAGGAAAAATTACAGGGTGCTCTTTGAAAAATGTCATGAGAGAGTGCTGAGGATAGTGATTATCTATCTTCCCAGCAAAAGTACAGCACAGAATTGCCCACTCATCAATGGTGGCACATAGGATGTTAACTTGCGCTGCTGTGTATGGTATAATGAGTACATCTGGCATACATCCAAAATATTGCGTGGATTGCTGGACGCCAGCATGAACCAGCTCAGCAACAGCAGTAGGATAGTGTTCAATGTTTTTGTTTGGAGATACTCTTAGATGCACCCACAGCAGAAGTCCTTTTTGCCATAACACCCCTGTGGGTTGCCTAAAGGTAGGGAGAATACACAAGGCAAATTCTTTCCCTTCTTCAACTCTATATAAGCAAGTTTCCTGTAATCTCTGTTCAACTAATTGCAATGCTTTTCTGGCTTCCGAGGTCATTACTCTTGGGGAGTCCAAGGCAGACTCTCCTCTCAAAATCTCATATAAAGGCTTTAACTCATAATTGGCAATCTTAAGAAAACCTCTGATCCAGTTGATATCTCCCAGCAGCTTCTGATAATTATTTAAAGTTTTAAGTCCATCCTTCCTGATCTCCACCTTTTGAGGCTTAACATCTGTGAGCATAATTCTTGTTCCTAAATATTCCACTGTGGAATTCATCTGCACCTTTTCAGGGGCAATAAACAGACCTTGTGCCTCCAAGCTTTTGACTAGCAGAGCGTATGCCTCTTTTGTTTCCTCCTGTCCTTTTCCTGCCAAAAGAACATCATCCATGTAGTGCAAACATCTAATCAAAGGAGAGGCTTTTCGGACAGGCTCTAAGGCTTGTCCCACAAATAACTGACACATGGTAGGACTATTAGCCATTCCTTGAGGCTGCATTCCCCATTCATATCTTAGGTCAGGTTCTTCATGATTATGGGAAGGAACAGTAAAAGCAAATCTCTCAGTATCTGAACTATATAAGGGAATAGAAAAGAAACAATCTTTTATATTTACAGCTATAATATGCCATTGTGATGGCAGGGAAGTAAATAATGGGAGACCCCATTGTACGGGGCCCATAATCTGCATTTGATTATTAATAGCTCTCAAATCATGCAACAAATGCCATTTCCCAGATTTTTTCTTAATAACAAAAATTGGCATATTCCATGGAGACACTGATGGCTTAATATGTCCCAAGCTCAATTGTTCTTGAACTAACTCTTTAACTGGTTGTAATTTTTCCAAAGTGAGTGGCCACTGAGGGACCCATACAGGTCCCTTAATTTTCCAAGTGATGGGAATCACTAGGTGTCATACAGTGCCTGCTCAAAGCTTCCACTTGAGCCAAAGTGAACAAGGCAGTAATGTCATATGTTCTAACCGATTCTGCCAGAGATTTAATCACCTTAAAATCTAAAGGTTCCTCATAACGATTACCTTGGGGATCCTGAAACAAGGGGCAAGCAAGAGAAAATTCTGATCTAACTGCTTTCCATGCCTCCAGGGCAAAGGAGTGGCCAGAACAGCCATCCCCAGTGCTAGCCGAGTATGTGGGCGGCGCCGCGGGCTTACACACTGAAAGAGGGGGCAGTGCTGCAGGCTCGCAAGCAGGAAGCGAGCAGCATTCTACGCCATCTGAGATCTTTTCCTTCCCTCTATCCTTTTCCTTCCCTCCATTCTTCCTGTCCTTTATCTTAACTCTCCTAACAGCCTTCAAAAGTACCTGCGACTAGTCCGCAGCCCAGACTCCCAGTCTGAGGATTCCAGGTCTGTGAGATCGGGATACAAGCCCCTCCCCTTCCAGGAGCCTAGCTCACTAGCAGCTTCCTCCAATCTTTCCTCCTGCAGCTGCTCAAGAGCCATCTGCCCGCTCTTGATTGTGTCACTGAATCGCTCATCTCCAAGTCAACTGCTAACCAATCTCCAGACTGGCCTAACTCCCGCCTTTAATGTGCCCTGTTCCTGGGCAAAATACAGATCCCTCCCTAATTTGTCCCATGAGGAGATCTTAAGACTGCCAAAGCTCAAAAACCTTCCCAGAATGCTTTTCTTTACTTTTACATTCTTTGAAAATAGCAGCTCTTGGAGCGTCATGAAAATTGGGTGCGAGGGGCGTGACCCATTTAAAATTTTCCCAGAGCCTAAGCCAAACATCCCCAGTTTCGTTTCCCTGCCACTCCGCGTGTCCGAGTTGTCTCAGAGGTCAGCTCACTCATCGTGGCTGCCCTCTGCTCCTCCCTATTTACAGATAGGAGCGACTGTGGTTTTTTTTTTTTGTTTTTTTTTTTTCTGGTTTTCTTTTTCTTGGTACCTTTTCTTTTGTTTTTCTTTTATTTCTTTGTTTCTTTTTTCTCTTTGTCCTCTTTAATGTGGGTCCCAAAGCACCAGCACCGGGACTGTCTCTTTGTCCGCTTTCCACGGGTCCCCTGCACCGGGGACTGTACCTCTGTCCACTTTCCACGGGTCCCAATATACTTTACCTGGGACTATCTGGTCGACCCCCCACCCCCCGACTGTAAGAAGGTTCTAGAGCCTGAGGTGCATGTAGCTGTTTTTCCCGGGTTTCCCGCAACACTTCTCGTGTGCAACCTCGCCAGCAAGGAAGGCACAGGACCCAGGCTTCTTCCTTCCACAGTTTATTCAGGCACTTTTTCAGAAGCTTCTACCCTGGGGGGACCCTGCTCAATAGCTAAAAAGCTCTCAGGGCTTCTAAACCAAAATAAGCCAGGTAGGTAATGCTCATAGGTCCACGTTCGCAAAAGCAAGCCACAATCCAAGGCCAAGCCAAATAGGGAGTTTGCTTATGGCAAGAGAAGAATAGTTTATGTTTAAGAGAGCACTTTCTCAGGAGGGGAGAGGGGCAGAAGGCACAGTCACAATGACTCAGCTCTCAACAAAATTTGAATATGCATTTAAAATTTTAATTACATGAAATAAATCCTTCAACATTAAATCACTATAGAAAGTTTACCTTTAGCTTAATTATTTCAGTGAAATGAAAAAAGAAATTCAAATGAAACTTTACAATCTGTATAACAGAGTTACAGTTCAGATGTCAAATGAATTCCAAATGTATATTTTTAAAGACCTGATTTCAGGTTGGTGTTCTTGTTAAGAGGTATAGACTTGTTTTGGAGGAGACATCCTTTGATTATGATTATGCATCACAAAGAAGATTGTATGACCATGCTTCTTTCTTTCTTCTTTCTCTCTTGTTTCCTGATCATTAGTAGAAAACCATTCTGTCATGTATTCCCCACTTTTTACTCTGAAGATTTGTACCAGAGGTCAAAGCATTAGGAGCCACCTGACCATGTACTGGAATCGTCCCAAACTGTGGTACTCTACTAAACTTGATCTCTTTGTTTTCATTGCTTAAAGGATTTCTTTAATGATGTAAATATGACATATGCAAATTAGATTTCTATTATGAAAAATCACAAGACTAACAGCTGTCATAAAAATGACATAGCCTTCTATACTTATGTAGTATGTTACTAGGTATCACTTATATTTGTTTGCCCAATTGTCTTTTGCACATATCGTTTTTATTTTCAATTTACATATAAGATAATTTTCACCAAAAAATATAATGTTGAAGACATATTTCTTAGTATTAGAAATAGTAAAAAAAATATTTTTTATATACATCAGAAACCATGTATAGAATTGTGGAGAAAACATGATGTTATTCTAATTTGAAAATAGAAAAAAAACTAGAAAAGTATGCAATTGTATAAAGAGGTATCATAAATACAACCCAAATATATTTCATTATGGAGAAAGTTTGTATGTGTTACCTCCAACTAGATACATTTCATGTTATCATTGCAGAGCAGAGCTCCCTTGTTCTTCTCTGACTGATTTTTTTTCCTGTTCCCCAGATCAAAGAGCCATGATCAGATGATCTCTTCTGATGTTTGCTATTAACAGAATTACATAAAAGTGGAGAAGGTAGGATCAAGCAGGGAGTGTATTTCTGATTGTTGATTAAACCTGCATACCAGTAAACTGTCTTCTGTATATCTATAATTATGCCTATAGACAAACTCAGCTTCCAGACATAATAGAGAAGCCTTTTCTTACACTGAACAACACTAAATGTAAAGATTTGTGTCTGTCCACGTTGAGCTACAGATGTGTTTGCGTACAGCCCTAAACAAGTCAGGTTCAACCCTCTTGGAAAGGCTCAGGGCACAACAAAGCAGAGAAGAGTAGAACAGATATAAGAGTTGGAAAATAGGGCAAAGGACTACAGAACATAGTTCTCTATACTCAATTAACTACTGCAATCATTGACTCACATCAAATGTAGCTACTTGCACTGAGATTACAAAAGGCTAATTCAATCAATAGTCAAGGAAGAGAGCTGTGGCTCACAGGCAATATTTACTTATGAACTATTGGCTAATGATAGAGTAGGAAAAGGGAAATTACAGATATTTGTTTCACATACTCTACTTACCCCATCATGCTCGAATGGACAGTTTCAAATCTATGGTCAAAAGTGGTCTGTGTTGATCTTTGTGGTTCAGAAAACTGTATCAATAGATATTAACAGATAAAAACTATTTGTGGGGATGAGATAGAGTAAACAGGAATGGGAAGAGGTAGAGGATGAGAGTGGTGAGTTGTTAGAAACTCAAGGCAAAACTTTAAAACAGAATCCACAGAGGATAGATGCTCTCTGACTTTCTCCCAGGCATGTTTAACTACCTTTCTGAGTTAACTGAATTAATTCATTTAACAAAACATTTTCAAGACTTATTGCAACATATAGGAGAATTTTCATCTTTTTCAAGGCTTACTAATACTCTTCTTCATTTTCAAATCATGAGTTTTTTATTTATTAATCTGTTGATAATAATTTTGTTTCTAATATATTCTATGCCATGATAATAAAATGATAAATAAAGAATATAGATATACTTTTAAACTTTGGCTCGTATATTTTTGGTTGTATACACCTAATGGGAATTGTAGGTTCTGAGGTGGCATTATTTTTATTTATTTGAAGACTTCCTTTGCTTTTTTTCTATAGTAGCTGAAGTCTTATGTTTAGAATATGTAACAAATTAAATTTCACAGTTAATACAAAGATCACCTGAAAGCATTTAGTTGAGGAGGGAAGGTAACTAAAGCAAAATTATTTTGTCTAAGGTGTCCAAGAATAAAGTACAAAAAGCAAACACAATGTGAAAGTTTATTTGAAAACTGATTTGGGCACAGATAAATTTAAAGACTGAGATCAATTAAAGTAAAACAGGTAAATGGCAAGAGGGAGCTGAGTGTCAGCACCTATTTTATTTTAGATTTGTCTAATAAGAGGTTAAGAGTTTGTGAAATGGCCAATGCCAAATCCTTGTCAGGAAACATTTATTTAAATTAAAAATATCGATTAACTTTATTACTTGTAGTGTTTTGGAAGTGAACTTTTACTGTGAAGAGAATTGCTTTCTGAGCAAATGTAACTTTGGTGACTATGATCAGAGTCCCTGCATTAGATATGGTTGTGCTGGGTGAGTGGTGAAAACAGCTCTGACCTGAAGGTGGGACCTCTCCAGTCACCAGGCTCCAGAAAGCAGCTGGAAGAAAAAAAAATTAGTTCGTGAACTTCAAGTGTGGTGTCTATTTCAGTATCACATCTTAAAAGTAGATTACAATATTATCTGATATAACTTGTTCCTTACTTTATTTACACAATGAGAACACATTACACTTTATTCTGTTCTTACAAAATGGATTTTAAAAAATGAGTGGATATTAAAATTATCTGAGAGATATAATCACTAGGTAATACTCTACAATACACTTTTTGTTTGTTTTATCCAGATTTCAATGACCAGAAGGTATCATTATCTATTATTATAGTACTAGTGAAATATCTTCATGTATCCATAAACGTCAAAATTATAAATGCTTATATTTTCCTCTTATTAAACTTCACTTTTGCTACCTCTACAATCATAATTTGCTTTGTCAAATAATGAGACTTAGGAAAATGATTTCCATATTATAAATAATTATAGAGAATAAATTCACTTTCATTCCCTATTTGTCTCACAATGTGTTTTCTGGATCACTATTAGGACAAGAAAATATAGTTCAGTAACTCACATATCTTGTATATTGAATCCTTAGTAAAAGATATTCTAAGTTCATTGCTATAATGTATTCTCTTGGTCAATGTGAAGTATAAAAAAGAGACAATGAGAAAATTCTAATTACACATGAAGATGTTTTGATTTTAAATTTAAAAGCAAATGTGAGAACTATTATGCAAGATATAATAAAACACCACAATGAGAGGAGAAATAACATGCCATGGATACTAAAGTAGAAAAAAATAGTAAAACAATATACTAGCTGAAAAAGAAACTAGACAGCTTACCAAAACTGTGAAGCAAAAAGTGTGAGCCACAAACACTCTAAAGGTCAAAATATACACATAAATACAGCTACAATGAGAAAATATGAGTTTTACACAGTGAAACTTAGTAATTGAGAATTAGATTATTACAAATTCAACAAACATTTTTGTTGAGCTGTTAAGGTTTAAAAGAAAGTATCCACAATGCTGCTGGCCTCTAATGTTAACATGTGAGTGAAAGAAATGTATATAAGTTGCAGCTAACTTAACTTCTGTGGGTAGAGAAATAAGTCTAGAAATCATATTTTACATTGGACCCTGAGGTAATCATGTTGTTAATGTGGGCACTTGTGTGTTGTTGGTGTTTTTTCATATAAGCATGCCTGTCTTTCTACAAGTCACTGATAAAGTGTATTGTAATTACTATGAAGCTACTTTATGAGTCCTTACCTGATATTTATGACAAAATAGTGTGTCCGGATGTTATATAATTGGCTAACATTATAAAGCCAACAAAAAACATTTATTGTTTGATAGATTTTATAATTATTTCTACTTTGTATTTAAAACAATGATATAGATTTTATATGAGAAGAATAATGTCAGTGATGTATATTTAAATTGCTTTATCCTCCAATTACTATAAGAAAACCAAGTGTATTAAGCAGTGTAAAAAAGTAAACTAACATGACATAGTTAACACTAATCTAACTACATGCTGAATAATCACCTTAGACCACAAATGAATTGAGACCACAATTCATACAGTCTTAGCAATCTAAACATCACAAGTACACAGGATAGGGCAGGATATGGACACTTAGCTGCACATGAGTGAGACAGTAATCAGTAAGGGACTGTAGTAACTAGTAAACAAGAAAGAGACTTCCACCAGCCTTAATTTTCAAAAAAAATATATCCAAACATAATTTATATCCCAGAAAGTTACCTGTCTGAACTGTATAATTTAAATTTAAATGAATTGTGAGATCATGCCAACATCATAACCACCAATTCAGGTGTATTTTATAATACTTAACTATCTCTTTAATCATTGCTACATGATATGTACATGATATATTTGCCAAGAGTGGAGGCTAAACTGAGCAATATTGGGACCTTGGGACCTTGGTACTTCCTGCTCATGCTGAGGGGGTGGATGGGGAGATGTGGAGAAGAGAGAATGACCTGATGTGGTAGGAGGGGGAAGGGACCTTGAATAAGTATATACAAGGATAGAAAATGTGACTTCTTTATTCATAATAAAAAGAAAAAATAGAAAAAAGAAACAAAAACAAAAAAATCAAATAATATATTTCTGAAAGGATAATTGGATCTTAATTTGAAAGTATTGATTAGGGGAAGTATATTTTTAATTAAAATAGAGAATTCCAACTCTGTCTATGATATGAAGCAATAGAAAAATAATACTGGGTATTGTAAAAATAAAAAAAATAAAAGCACTGTTAATCAACCCCTGAGATAACAGATAACAGTGCTGTATTCGCACATACTTTGTCATGTATAATATTTATACATTTTTGTGAGAAAAGAAGTAGTTATTGGACAGAAGGTACATAAAGGGAGATTTTCACAAACACTTATAAATATGTTCAGAAAGAAGGGAGATGTTTCTAAATATACCAGAGAAACAGACAGCAAGCTGTCAGATGAGCTAAAATCCAACAGCGAATCTGAATGACATTGGCTGCTTTAAAGGTCAAGAGAGCTAGAGCATAAATGCAGAGGGAGGAAGATAGTATAATCTCACAGCTAAGTTAAATGCCGTAATAACTGAATAGGAAGAAATTTGAGATTTTTCTACCGGTCGGACCATTTAGAATGTTGTCATTCAGAAAACTGAAAACACCTAAAAAGGATTAGGAAGAAAGGAAGTGAAATGGGAAACAGTGCTGCTCAGGGTGAGTGGGGCTTCTGAATGATACAGGTGTGGAACAGCTCTCCAGACTGGGCTGGGGAATGACAGCCATGGAAATTAGTATGTTTAATTTAAATGTGTTTAGGGTTACCACAGAAATTAGTACAAACTACTAATGATGAGAACAAATAAGAGTTTGTCTCCAATCAACTATTGCACAGTATAATTCAGAAAGTCATTCAACAAATGTAAACTATATAAGTAGATAGGAACATTCAGTGTAAGGAAACACAGAGGTGAGTGTGGTAGCTCTTAATTAAAGGTCGTGTTGTATATCTATGTCCTAATCACAGAGGAAATGGACTACTATACCATAAAGCAGAACATTCCTTGCATGTGTTTACAGGTCACTGAACATTTTACAACCAAAATAATTTCTTAATTGTACTATTTAAAAACAGCTGTTCACTTCAATAGAAATTTCAAAGAGAACTAAAATATTTAAATTAAATTCTTAGAAATGTGCAAATTCTTAGAAATGTAGAAACCAGAGCTCTTTACATGTTTTGAAATTTCTATTCTGTCTCTTACTATTTCATAATTTGCATAATTAATGAATCTTTGGGATAATAAAAGTCTTATATAGAAAGGATTTTTTGAGAGAAATGAAGAAAAGTATTCCAGAGGAGCTGTTTACTTTTTTTTTTTTTAAAGAAATTGATATTTTTCAAATTGTTTCTCTAATAACTGAGATTGGCAAAACAAATAATTCTAGAACCCAGATTATAGTCTTGTGTGACTGGGTAATTTGAAAAATACTCACTCTCCTAGTACCAAATAATTTCCAAGTGTTCTCACTTTTAACTCCGAGAGCTCTGTCAATGATTTTTCAATGCCATGTCTCTCCATTTTTTAAATTTTAATAGTATTTTAAATTATTAACTAATTAATTATTTTAATTATATTATCTTTCCCCTTCTTTCTACTTCCAATCCCTCTGGTATCCCTTTTGCCTCCAAAATTCCTGACTTTTTTTTTTTTTTTTACTTTTATTATTATTCACAAACAAACATATGCACGTCAATAAATATCTAAGTACAACATACTGAGTCAATTGAGTATAACTTGTGTGTATATATTTTTAAGACTAACTATTCAATATTGGGTAACCAATTTGGGGGCTGATTCTTGAGGAAAACTAACCTCCCTCTCTCATTAGCCCTTAATTGCCTGCAATTCTTCATCTCAGAACAGGGATCCTGAGAATTCTCTTATGCACATTGACATGTCTACCAGAACTGTCACTTTGTAGGTATTGTGGGAATTCATTGAGTGTGGTTTTCTAGTTGTATCTAGAGTAAACAACAGAAGACTTTCCTGGTTTTTTGCCCCACTCAGTCTTCTTGCTGCCTCTTCCACAATGTTCATGAGCCTTAGGTGTATAGGTTGTGCTGTAGGTGGATCAGTTAGAGCTGAGTATCCTATAATCTTTCGTTCTCTGTATTTTGACCAGCTGTGCATTTCTGCAATGATCTCCATTTGATGGAGAAAGATGAATTTTTGATGATAGTTTATAGCTGCAGTTATCTGTGGGTATAAGGATAATTATTAAATAAAGTTAGAAACATTATAGGTTTAGAAAAGTGGCAGTAACACTTTCTCTTCTTCTAAGATTTACCATTTCTCTATCCATGGGGAACTGGTTAGGTTTCAAGTACAAGAAACAGTATTCTTCCAACTGAGAGGATTTTAAGTTCCTTTAGATAGCTATTGGTAACTGTCAAGATATGAGTGCCTTAATAGCAAACTTCGGATTATTTTGACATATGATCAGATAATGTTCCACCAATTGAACATAGACTATAAAACAAGAACCTCAGTTCAAGTAGGCTAAACCTTCTTTCAAGTTGTTGGACAGAGATATCCAATACAGTCCATAAACAGTATAATTATATTTCTGTTGTTCTTTGTTGCCTTCTAGAAGTTGAAGGTAAGTTCCTATTGTGCAAGCATCACATTTCAGACATAAGCATCAGAAGAATTATGTGGATCTGACCCAAAGGTATTAGTTAAACTGCAAGGGAGGAAAGCAGATAGGAGAAAAGTCCTATCCAGCTGTGATGCCTGTGGACCATGCCTCCTTTAAAAGCTCAGGAGCACAGATGCATAGTGACAGAGAGGAAATGAGTGTTTCTGCTTATTTTCAACTCATAGGTGACCAATAATCATGCTATTTTAAAACATGTAATAACGCACTTGAAATTCCTAGATTTTCAGAATCAATGTGTTTAATAAAGGAAAAGAGCATTTACAAGTAATTCCAAATCACAGTTCACCAATAATCATTTCATATTGTAACATCTAACAAAATGCTTGGGAATTCTATGTCTTTAGAATTTATTTGTTAAATTAAATTATTTATTCTTGTATTTCCTGAATTTGTAAATCACAATGGATTAGAAAAAAGAGAAAGAAAATTCATGTTTCTTTCAGTGCATGTATTATTCAATACTATATTTTTAAATATCTTTACATATATCCTGAAAGTGAGTTGCAACATTACTTTTGTCCTAAATATGTCATTGCATATTTCCTACAAAAATTTCTTCTATGTAATCATGTATTTCTTTATAACTATTATGTCACCTAAAATAACATCTTAAAATGTCATTTTAAATACAATGCCATATTTAAAATTCAATTAAGTTGCAATCAGAAGCTAAGGTATATATATGAAAAATATATGATGAAAGGTCTTACAAAATAAATGCGGCAGAATAACAGGAGGATATTCCACAGGAAATTTAGAATTCTATGTTCAGAGTTACACTATATTTTTCTCATTGCACATGGATGTTTCATAATTTAGAGCAATCCCTTTACCTTATTTAAAAATAATATCCATGTTAACAATCTTTTAAATTTATAAAAATTTGCATGATCAGCATGATGTTCTCATATATTTTATATCCTATATTTCTGTTTTAGATAATTTATAAAGACATGATTCACATATTTAAAATTATGAACCAACATTGACACATTACTGTTAACTAATATTTATTGATTGTGCAGATTTCCAGGATTCTAGCCAAGGTATTATTTGGTTGTCACCATTCTTTTGGCTCTGAATGCTTATTTGAATTTTTTCCTTGCTCTTCATCTTCCTCCTGTTTTTCTCCTTCTTCTTCTTGACCTTAGTAATTTTAAAGATTACTGGTGAAAATTCCCTGTAATGGAAATTATTTGGTGTTTTATAGTTATTGACATTGTGTCAAAAGGCAAAAAATTAATAATAATCATGTTCAAACCATATCATGGTATTTCCATTAGGTCACTATGCTAACCTCTAAATTGTAGACTGCTGCTCTCCTGGCTTAAGCAAGATAATCTTATTCTCATATAGCACCGGAGTCTTAAAGTTTAATATTTAAATAATGGCAATATCATGTTGTGCTCAGGCTTGCTTTGCCATGCAGCTGGCTGTTTTCATTTTCCTGATTCTACACAGTCTACTTCAAACACTTGTCAGACTAGACTAGGGCCCCTTTTAAATGTAATCACTTTTTAAACAATCCTACTGAGGATCACTGATTAGATGTGACCTCCATATGACTCTGAAAGAGATGACAATAAAATGAAAATTGAGTTTATTGAAAAAGAAAATAATCAAATGAATGTCAGAATTCACAATGGGGCCTATAGGACAGAGTGATGCATCAGAAAGTAAATTACAGAAATTAGGAAGAAATACCTAAACATCATCCAAAGGTTAATGCAAGTAGCCCAGTGAAAGAGACTACCAGTCCTAACTACCTTTCAAGATGCTGCATCCTTCAAGACTCTAGATGCAGATTTTGATGAGACAGTAATACCTTCTGCAGAACTGGCTAGGGTTCAAAAGGAGATCCATATTGTCTTTTTCCAAGTTCTAGGCATCTATAGTCAGCTGTGTTCTTGAGAATCTATTGTTCAAATCTGAGCTACCTTCAGTATATATATATTGATATATACATGTATCAATGACTCTGTGTGTGTGTGTGTGTGTGTGTGTGTGTGTGTGTGTGTAGCATGAGTGTAAAATAAAACTGCAAGAGGAGTGGAAGAACTCAAAAGGCAGAAGAAAAGGTAGATAAGGCAAGGTAATGAAATAAAAGTAGTTTGCTAGTAAATGGGAGGACTTGAGTTTGTGGAAGGTAATTGTTTAAAACAAAGACATGGAAAATGAAGGACAACTGGAAGGTCAATACAATTATACACACTTAGAGTTCATGTTAACCAAACAACCCATAAATATTATTCTCTTGAACACAAATAAAAATCACTATTCATGAGAATTAGGGTAAGCCTGCTTCAGTCCCCAGGTAGGAAATAGCTGCAGGGGAATAGGACCAGGTTCTGACACATGAAACTTCAAAAAGTAAAAAGTTTGACGTGATTAGTTTAAAAAAAAAGAAGAAGAAGAAGAAAAATAAATGTACAAGCTGAAGGTTGAGAAAGTAACAGCTGGCTCTGTGACCAAAGGAAAATTACAGCACTTGACAGGCCAGAACCTGAGGTCAGAAACAACCTAATTTATGAAACCAAATATGCAGCTATCCACCATAAGTTTCATGGCTAACAGGACTAAAAGCTCCAATGTCCAAGCAGAGTGCTTCACTCTGGCAGCTTCCTCTCACAAAGCAGTGTGTTTTATTACTGAGTCAGTAAGAAAAGCATAAAGACTGATCTTGTTTATGAGATCCAAACTCCAATGTCATAAAAGAAGGAGAATTATGGGAGGATGAGAACTTGAAGAAAATTTGAGAGGTCATAGACTGGAAGACAGATAAACAGACACCATAAAACCTGCTGAAATATGTACACAGGCCACATGGTGATAAGCGTATAGGCTTGTAGATAAACGAACAGACAAACTAGTGAAGCAGAGTCTAAGACCCCAGCAGAGGCCTAAAACTTAAGACCCTATTTCCAGAAAACCATACAAAAGTGTTAAACATAGTCATAGAACATATTATTGCAATGCCCCAGTCTTGATCCAACAGAGAGACCACGGGAGACAGAGATGTCCAAAATGCAACAGCAAAGTTTATTGTCAGTGTGAAACAAACCATGCAGAGAGCCTGTTTCATACACCTGATGTTTAAGGCAGGAAGAGCTGAGCACCCAAAATTATACAAGCTTTTTATAGGTAAAAACCACAGGGGCAGGGTTATTTGGGGTCAAGTGTGCAAGTGTGCTGCTAATTGGCTCCTGCTTAGGGACTATCTAAAGCTTAACATTCCTGGGCCCCACATTGTTGAGGTATCGGTTTTACTACTGCCTTAGAGTTGGATTGTCCAGGTGTCCTCAAATAGCACTTAGCTTATTCTTTCTTAGAACTGGACAAGCCCCTGCCAGGAATGTGAAACTGAACTCTAGTTTATCTCTATAGTACAAAATGGGGTTTCTTGAGCTAAGTTTACCCTCTTCAATTAAATCATTTCTCCTTTTATGGTTCCACAGACATTTGGTCGCAGCCATTTTATGCTAATACATAGCCTCCACCCCAATCTCTCTACTATGACCCCTAGTGTCAGCCAAGCATTAGCAGACTGATACTAGATAGACATATTAGCAGCACTTTGTCTAAACATAAAATGTCCCTCAAGTCCTTCTCTTGCCTTTGTCACATCTGCTTTATACAACTGTTGCATTATCACAGCAGCTGCAGAGAATTTCTCTTGGTGCTAGCTGTAAGCATTTGTGCAGCTCAGATGGAAATCGACCCTGGCAGTCATTAGCCCAGGCATACCGAGTACTGCAGCTTTGAATGGAAAAGTATTCAGGCAGTGGGGAGCCAATGAATATCACAGGTCACAGTAAGCCTAGGTAGAAGCTCACAGCCCTGCTTTAGGGAAAGACTTTCCCAATCTTAACAACAGCTTTACTGCAGCTAAGGAGGGCTTCTGGAGAAGTTGCTACAGGCTTTGCTTCCTTTCCACTACTCCCTGTTCTCTGTTCAAAGAGGGTAGGAATCAACCAGGGAGGGTCATCTGGAGGGTGAGAGCATTACAGCTCCTTCCCTCAGCTGATCTCAGTCCAGGCTTTTTCACTGCTGCTGCTCCTGTGAAAGATGTTTACCTACACCTCACCAGGAGAGTGTGGCTGACTTAGCCCAGGTTGGGAGAGGACAGCAGGGAAAAGGCTATGGGTTCAGGGCTTATGTAGGGCTTCTTCTTGTAGGCAGAGCTTTCTAGGGAGACTTCCAGATTCATTAGATTTTTTTCCCTTTTTTTAAACTCTGATTTGGTTTTGGCTTCAGGGCCAGGGCACATTCCTTTCACTGGCTCTAATTCTAAGGCCAAAATGTATTTCCTTGGTGCTGGTTTCAGAATCAGGACACATTTCTTTTGAGGGTCTGGGTTCAAAGATAAAGTATTTCACTGGCTCAGGACTTAGATTCAGAGTAGATTTCTTTCACTAGCTCTGGTTTCAGAGCCAGAGTGGGTTTCTTTTGCTGGGCACTTTTGTTACACCAGTAATTCAGAGTAAGAGTAGAGAGAGCCACAGTCTGTGGTGTGAAGGTTTCTAGATCCTGTCAGCACTCAGGCCCATCATTAGCTCTCTACACAATGTAGATTCCCTATACTTTCAGGTCCTAAAGACTCACAAAGGTTAGTGTTAGGTCTCTGCTTTGTGGCTTTCTCAAGATCTTCAGGTTCTTAGGCATTTCTCCACCTCCTCCACCATATAAATGTAACCTTGAGATTACATTTACCAGAGCTCTTAGGCTCTTCATACACAATCATGTCTGTCTAGAGGCCTGTGTGCTTACTACCATGTGCATTTTGTGCTCCCGGCCTGTGTTCCTGTGCTTGCCTGAGTGGTAGTGTTCGATCATGTGCCTTGCTGTCTTTCCACAGCTGCCACACCTAGCAGTCTGTGTAATATCTTCTGGTTATAATAAACATTGTCATATCAGTTTACAATACTTGAATTCTGTTCAACATTCTGGCTTTGTATGGCTCTTCTTTCCTGTCTTCTGTAAATGGACTTTACACTCCTGCACCTACCCCAATGGCACATATTCTCATCCACTTGGAAAATATGTCTTCCCTGAAGAATTAGCAATCCTGACCTCTCTGTTACAAGTACCTCTCTGGCCCACATACTTCTAAGTAAAGTTTGGACAGCAGAGTTCCCTAGTGGGCAAGCAAACCATTGCAGAGACATTTGACAGTGCCTACCCATGTTTGACAGTAGCCAACACTATAAGAAAGAGAAGAATCCAGATTCAATTTACCTATTCCCCCACTTGGCAGAAGAAGAAGGTCCAATATATCAGCTTTTGAAGGATTTATGCCCATTTTGTTCCTCCTGCCTTTGTCTTTATTTGATAATTTGGAGTGTCATTATGACTTTATTCCAGCAAATAAAGGACTAGAAGTTAGCAGTATGTGGTGGCTGAGTCAGTTGCTGATAAAACTGAATCAGGAGGATTTCTGTGAATTTGAGACAAATTTGGACATTAGTGTGGGACTCTCTCAAACAACAACAGAAACAGGTAATCTCTCGGGATATTTCCAAGAACAACCATAACCTCACAGTCATACATTGTCTTCTTGAAATGCCCTCTGGGTGACTCAAAGCTTCTGCTGAGTTGTGATTTTTGTTCTCAAGTGGCTCCAGAGATTTGAAATATTTTCTCACTCTTTTTATCATGAAATATAACATAAACACCTTGTATTTCATAAGGAAGCACATAGCAGGTTATTGTTACTAAATTTGTCCATTTGAATGACATTATGCTTCTCCTTTGGAAAGGATTTTCTGCCCTCCCACATGTTACTTTAGTTAGTATACATTCTTATGTATACTTTTCCTATATGTATGTATGCTTATTCTTATAGAATATATTCCATAATCATTCAGGGGTACTTTAACATTCATTTTATTTGAGAAATGAGTGCTTCTTTTTCCTTCATTTCTGAAATCAAATACCATTTGCTTAAGGTTATGTGATCCTTTCTCATAAAAACAAATGAACAAAGAAACAAAAAATCCATTTTTCCCCATAACCAATTTTATTAGCAAACACGAAATGAGTTTTACATGTTATATGCTTTTTCTGGCTTTTTTCTGTGTTTCAGTTTTAATATTTTATTTGTTTACTTTAGTTTTTGTATTTTTCTTTTTTTCTTGCTATGAATCAAGGTGGCACATTTTCTATCCTTGTATATCCTTATTCAAGGTCCCTTCCCCCTCCTACCACATCAGGTCATTCTCTCTTATCTACATCTCCCCATCCCCACCATGGGCAGGAGATCCCAAGGTCCCAATATTGCTTACTTCAGCCTCCACTCCTGGCAAATCAAATTTTCTCCCCCCAACATCAATACTGAGTCAGGTGTACCTCTAGGGGGAGTGGGATCCAAGGAGTCGGTCCAGGCCAGGGTGTTTCTGATCCTAAGCTGTGGTTTGCAGCTTAGGCATGCTTTGCTTTTTGTTGTTGTTGTTGTTGTTGTTGTTGCTTGCTTGTTTGTTTAGAGTCCACTAATGAGTGAGTACATTCCCTGCTTATCTTTCTGGGTTTGTGATACCTCGCTCAGGAGGATATTCTCCAAATCCATCCATTTGCCTGCAAATTTTAGGATATCATTTTTCTTACTGCTGAGTAGTATTCCATTGGATAGATGTACCACAGTTTGTTAATCCATTCTTCAGTTGAGGGACATCTAGGTTGTTTCCAGGTTCTTGCTATTACAAATAATGCTGCTATGAACACAGTTGAGCTAATGCTTTCGGACTGTGACTTTGCATCTTTAGGGTATACACCCAGAAGTGGTATTGCTGGGTCCTTGGGGAGATTGATTCTCAATTTTCTGAGAAAAAGCCATACTGCATTCCATAGTGGCTGTACAAGCTTACACTCCCACCGATGATGAAGGAGTGTTCCCCTTACTCCGCACACTCTCCAGCATAGGCTGTCATCTGTGTCTTTTTTTCCCCTATTTTTCTTTTTTTATTATTATTATTATGAACAAAGAAGTCACACTTTCTAACCTTGTATATCCTTATTCAAGGTCCCTACCCCCTCCCACCACATCAGGTCATTCTTTCTTCTCCACAAATCCCCATCCCATCCCTGGGCAGGCTGCAGGTAGTCCCATGGTCCCACTGCCCCAATATTGCTTAGTTCAGTCTCCACTTCTGGCAGATCCAGTTTTCTCCCACCTTCCTCAAGAGTGAGTCAGGTGTTCCGCTAGGAGGTGTGGGATCCAAGGTGTCAGTCCAGGGTGTTTCTGATTCCAAGCTGTTCAGTGGTTGTGGTTTGCATCTTGGGCATGCTTGGCTTTTTTCTTGTTCTTTTGTTTATTTGTTTAGAGTCCTCTAATGAGTGAGTACATCCCCTGCTTATCTTTCTGAGTTTGTGATACCTCACTCAGTAGGATATTCTCCAAATCATACCATTTGCCTGCAAATTTTAGGATATAATTTTTTCTTACTGCTGAATAGTACTCCATTGTGTAGATGAACCACAGTTTGTTAATTCATTCTTCAGTTGAGGGACATCTAGGTTGTTTCCAGGTTCTTGTTATTACAAATAACTCTGCTATAAACATAGTTGAGCTAATGCCTTTGGAGTGTGACTGTGCTTCTGTAGAGTGTACACCCAGAAGTGGTATTGCTGGGTCCTTGGGGAGATTGACTGTCAATTTTCTGAGAAATCACCATACTGTATTCCAAAGTGGCTGAACAGGCTTACACTCCCACCAACAATGGAGGAGTGTTCCCCCTGCTCCGCATCCTCTCCAGCATAGGCTGTCCTCTGTGTCTGTTATCTTAGCCAATCTAACAGGTGTCAGATGGTATCTCAAAGTTGTTTTGATTTGTATTTCTCTGATGGCTAAAGATGATGAGCACTTTTTCAGGTGCCTTTCAGCCATGTTTAATTCTTCTGCTGAGAATTCCCTTTTTAGATCTGAACCCCATTTTTTGATTGGGTTATTCAAGGTTTTGGGCTCTAGAATCTTGAGTTCTTTATATATCTTAGAGATCAGTCTTCTATCACTGGTAGGGTCGGTGAAAATCTTTTCCCATTCTGTAGGCTGTCCTTTTGTCCTATTGACAGTGTCCTTGGCTTTACAGAAGCTCTTTAGCTTCAGGAGATCCCATTTATTGATAGTTGATCTTAGTGTCTTAGTGATCTTAGTGCCAATGGTGTTATATTTAGGAATTGGTCGCCTGTGCCAATTCGTAGAAGTGTATTTCCTACTTTCTTTTTCTATCAAATTTATAGTGGCTGGGTTTATGTTGAGGTCTTTGATCCACTTGTATTTGAGTTTTGTACAGGATGACAGGCTTTGCATTTTTCTACACACTACCATCCAGCTATGTGAACACCATTTGTTAAGTATACTATCTTTTTTTCCATTGAATATTTTGAGCCTCCTTGTGGAAGATCAGGTGTTCATAGTTTTTTTTGGGTTAATGTCTGGATCCTCAATTCTGTTCCATTGATCCACAAGTGTGTTTTTATGCCAGTACCAGGCTGTTTTTATTACTGTAGCACTAAAGTATAGCATTTTCTTACCTCTAGTGTTCAAAAAGCCTTTTATAGCTAAGCAGTTATGAGACAGGCTCTGATAACAGGCACTGGATCAGGACTCAGCAAGTAGTGAAGAGGTGTCAGCTGAACTATCAGTCAGAGCAGAAATTAAGTGAGGTAGATTTGTGTTTAGTAGATGCATATGCAACATTTACTTGTTTTGACATGGCTAATTCAAGTTCCGGTTCTGGGACCATGTACTGTCTGTGGATGGTGTCTCCACACACTCTGTAGCAGACAGAGATAAACATTGACTGTGAGGGTTCCCCCAGCTGCTGCTAAGACAAGGGAACTTGCGTGGCTGCTCCACCGCTTAAAGTTTGAATGTATATAGTATTTTAGTGACTACATGCAAATATTTCTTTGGGGGTTATTTTGTAGAATTCTTAGAAGAAAAAAATGATGGGAACCAATGTTCCCTGTTCTTTTGGGATGTATGTGTGTGCAAATTTAGATGACTAAAATCCCCACTGACTTACAAAGCTTACAGATTATGTCCACGAGAAGGAAACATTGCTAGGGACATCATATAAAAGATGAAATAGCTTTTAAAATGGGTAGATGAATTGAAGTAATGAATAAATTTTGTGATCTAAAATTGATGTAAAAGAGGTCAGCTTTCTGTAAGCTTGGAGTCCTGAAAAGTCAGAATTGGAAAAAACTTGAATCAGCCAAGAAAGGGGCTTGAAAAGAGCTCACTTTGGACTTTGTACACTTTGCAAACTGATGCAATTGGATTTCAAATCTTCTGGCATTTATTTATGTGATTTTAGGAGCAGCCAGTATATATCATCAATATTGATGGCAAATTGAATTAAAAAACACACAGAAGGACCATTCATTTTACTATATAAAACATTATCTTTTTATGAAATAAAAGCATTCTAAAATGAAATCCTATTAGCTTTGATAATATTGAAGTTTATGGTTATTCATATTAGTTTGTTCTTTTTATACTACTATGCTCTTATTGTCTCTGGTTATTTTCAATTCATTTTGTTTGAGATGAGATTTATAAGACACAGTGACTCTTTTCTGACTTTTCCAGGTATTGAGTTTGAGATGTGACCTCAACAGAAGTTTCTTGAGCACCTTCTATAATTCTGCACTGCCACCTCTTTTGAAATGAAGGTTGAATAATGCTGCATGTTTGAAGTTCAGTTATAGGCCGTGAACACACCATCCTTGTTGGAGCTGTTTATTTCATTAATTCTAAATATTCAGCAGTAGAAATATATGCTTCCTGTTCCTTGAGTGAAGAAGCATTACTAGCCACAGAATATCATGGCATTCACAATTAAAGTGAAAAATAAAATTTTTTAGAAGAATAATCAATTCTCTTTAACCCTCCTTTAGTCTAGACTAAACAGAAAAAAATAGTTTCAGCCTGGGTACCGTACTATGTCCAAACTACAAATAATATAGTCAACAAAAACTGACATGAGTACTTTTCATATTAGTAAAAAAAAAACTATAGAAAGGAAGGATTTCTTATACATTGGTTTATGAGTAGATGAAATCCTTACAAATGAATATGTCTATTTCAATTAGACTTACTACATAATCTCACTAACATTTCAAAGATAAATATGTGTAATAAGAAGTTTTGGTCTGCCTAGGCCCATGGTCTGGACCTACCTACAGTTGTTCTGATTCAGATACATATATTAATTATATATATTTAAAAAATGTTGACTACTGACTTGATATAGTTTACATAATATTATGTAAGACTGATAATTTTTGAGCTAATAAACCTCAGCAACATAATAACAAGTAATTAAAGTCTCACAGACTCTTTTAGTTTTAACCTCAGTTTCTTGATAAATAAAATATTTTTTGAAAAGCTTATTGCATGCTTAGTTATTACTTTGTGATTCATATACATAGTAGTTTCAGATTTTTAAAAATGAGAAAAAACTACTAAAATTTTCGATTTTATTTTTATTTTATACATGAATGTTTTGATGCATGGGAGATGTGTGTGCACTGTTGTGAGCATGGTGCCTGTGCTTCACATCCTCTGGAATTGAAGTTGCAGACATTTGTGAGCTGCCATGTGGATGCTGGGAACCAAAATAAGATTCACTGTAAAAACAACAAGTGAATGTAACCACCAAGATATCTCTCTAGCCCCTGAGTTATAATTATCAATAATGTATATTGCAATGATACAGGAAGAGACTATTACTATGAATAAAAATAAAATTGTATAACAACATGGATAATTATAGCTGTTACCCTACTTATAATGTTTTCATTTCAGTTTATGGACTACTATGTGTTTGTTATGTAAAGATACAAAAGTGAGTAAAAATCATTCTCAATATGGAAGAAACTTATTCCAAGTTTAAAAGGGCAAGCCAAGCAGATTGCTGTGGAAAACACGAAAACCAAAAGCCAAGCATGTGTCAGAGTCAGTAAGCACCAGCCTGGGTAAAGTCTGGCATGCCATCAACAGGGCTTCAGGATACTGGCTGCTACTTTTTTGTCAGAAATGGCTTATCTGGTATTATTCTGTGAATATGCATTCAAGGCCTAGAGCCAATGACTAGCAGAAAAGGGGTGCCTTTGAGTTTTGAGCAAAGAAACATTTTAAAAGCTTCTTTTTATAGTAATCTGAGATTATCATAGAGACCCACACAGGTCAAGATGTACAGAATAAGAGCCTATAAAATATCCAGCTGTACACAGAGCATTATATTTACTCTTTCCAAGGCTCAAGAGTCATTGCAGAAGAGGGGGAAGAAGGATTGTTAAAACCAGAGGTGTTCAGTGACTACCATGCAGCAGTATTTTTCAACAATACACTTATAAATTCATAGCAATTAAGATGGCTTGCACACATTCTGCAGAAGCTTAAGACAGAGAGAACCCAAGGATCCATAGCGGAAGAGACACAAGTCTCATAGCTAGGTGAGGAGCTAACTGCCAGGAGAGGACACGTCAGTTGTCTTCAGGTGTGTGGGGCACATTGTGTTGCTCACTCTCCAGTGAAGGCCCTGTGTTGAAGCATATCAGCAGCACAAACTGGACTTGGTGAGTTTAAAAAATAAAGAACACAATGTTGGGTGTAAGGAAGGCAGTTAAATCTCAGAAGCGTGAGAAGAAGTGAATATTATCAGAATGTACTGTAGGAAATGTTTAAGGAACTAACATATGTGAGAGTGTGTCGTGTTTTCATAAATAAGAATTTTGAAATGACATGATTTTGAATTATCTGAATGTTTTCTTAAAAATAGAGGACTCCAAAGTAGCTATAGTCAGGAGACAGAATGACAGACGAGCAATCAGAGTGATGTAATGCTGATGGGTTGGAAGATGGAAAAACAGAGCCATAAATTAAGGAATGTATGTCATTTTTAAAACCTGAAAAGGTCATAAATGAAGGTTGTTTTCTCTTGATTCCACAAAGGAATGCCTTGGTTTACTATTGTGAGCTTTATCAGACTCCTGAACCACATTTTAGGATGGTAAAACTGTATTTTTAAATAAAAAACAAAAAATACACAGTTACTATTTCTCATTAAAAATATTTTTACATTGCTGCTTCCCTGAAAGGATATACACAGCTATTAAAAAGATACATAAAGCATATTTGTTCTGATTTTCATTTTTAAAATTATTTCCCCGTGTGTGTGTGTGTGTGTGTGTTTGTGTGTGTGTGTGTGTGTGTGAGGGAGAGAGAGAGAGAGAGAGAGAGAGAGAGAGAGAGAGAGAGAGGGAGAGAGAGAGGGAGAGAGAGGGAATGAAACTAGAAGAAGTTGGGTGAGACCAAGGTAGAGAGGATCTGGAAGGAGTTGGGGGAATGTAATCAAATACATTGTATACATTAAATACAAAACAAAAAAATTGTATGAATGGGGGAAATCTACTTTTCTACCATGAAATCTATGCCATACCCACCCACAATAAACAAACATATTTTTATAAAACGCACAGTAAGACAAACATATAGCTTATGCCATTATCATGCAAATTAATATTAATTTATTTATATATGTCTAAGCCATAATAGTGCTCAACTAAAATTTCCCTTAAATTTACTGTTTCATATCTCTTAACAGATATTAAAATACTGTGAGTCAGAAGAATTATTTAAACACTATTTTAAAATAAATAAAGAATAACCTATATACATATATAAAATACTAGACCTTCCTCAAATTAGATTATTTATAAAATTTAGACATGAGTAAATAAAAGCAGTTTTAACTAGGTTAATATATCTGTACATTTTGATGGATTCATCAGTGTTGTAATGCTGGTTACATATACAAACGGCCTGAGGTGTTATGTTTAAAATTCAGAGACTACAAATTTCTATCAAGACTTTTATGAAAATCTGGAAGAATTGTGTGTTTATATGATTTTAAGAGCCTTCTTTCTTGAGCAGTACTCTTTTAGAAAAATCATGGGCATTGTTCTAAAAGTATATGTTTTACATATCCTCATAACAGTTTTTATCAAGAATAGTTTTGAACTAATTTTAGACATGTACTTATTTTGATATGTGCATGTACTTATGCACATATGTTCTAAAAGTTTGGGTATAAGTATGTACAAGCTGACACTGAGAACGAGAAACTCTGAAATATGTTAGGAATATGGCTATTAAATATATGTGTGTATGTTTTCAATATATATTATGAATATAAATTTTACATATGCCTGTACTAATTAAAGTTCTCGAAAGTAATCAAGTAGACTGCATGAACAATGTTGATTACAACATTGTAGTTGTGAAGAAATGAAATAGATTGGGAGCCACAATTATATTGGCTTATTTTTTAATAGCCATGGGGCTTTTCAGTTTGCCTATTTATTTCTTTAATAGGCAGCTTTCCATTGATTACTACGGGAGGTTTGGAACAAATACCTGAATAATAGTATGGCTCACTCCACTATTTTGTTAAGTTTTGACAATTTTGCTATATTTTCTTTTATTCTAGCTGTTAGATATGTAGTGTGGGAAAATACAATTGAAAACAAAATGTCTCATCTCTTCTCTAAAATTTAAAAAAACTATGCGTTTTGGATAATCATTAATCTAGAATGTGTATTTAGAGAGATCCTGAAAATATAGGTAAACCTCATTACTTTATCTATCAAACATGCTTTTCATAAATATTTTAAAAATAAATAATAACTCATTTATATGATAAATGATAAAAAGATTAAAGATTATGCAGACTAATTAAATGTAGGTAATTTATATTAACTTCATTTAGGTTTTGGGTGCTGCTGTCAAAGATATTTTATGTATTTATCTAAACAAACAAATAAACAAACACAGACAAAGAAAAAATTCCACATTATTTTCTTTCTCATGTCAAGATGTGGACATCTAAATTGGAGCCAGTATAAATTCATTTGCCTATCTCAGAAAAAGACTGGAAACTACATCTAGTAATCTTTTATTTTCTTTTTAATAAAAATTTTTATAATGTTTTAGTTTTTATATTTTATTTACTTTTATTTTATGTGTTTACTATATATAAATACAATGAATTTGATTATATTTACCCCCAACATTCTTTTATTCTCTCAAATTCTCCATAACATGTCACTTTCCTAACTTTGTCTTTGCTTACATTTTATTTTATTTATATTCTACTAAATCCAGTTAGTGCTATCAGTAGGCACGTGGGTTTGAATCCAACCAATGGGGTCCATCTTATCAGTAGCTACATTCTCAAAAACAAGTGATGCTCCCTCCCATAGCATCTATCAACTGCCAAGAGCTCCTCAGTAGGTGAAGCCTGGAGAGCTCTTCCCCGATCCGTGCCGGAGATTGAACTTTTGCATGCCTTCTGCAATTACCACAGCTACTTTGATTTTATACTGCTATAGCCAAGCCGTGTCTGGAAGACATAGACTACAGAACTTCTCTTTATTTTCTAGCTCTTAAATTCTTTTTCCCTCTTTAGTAATAATCATTGAGTTTATGTATTGTGTATATTTATGAGAGTTGATATAGATGTCCCATTTAGGGTTAAGCACTAAGCTCTTATTCTTAGCTTCTAAATCAATTAGACAATTCTCAAATAATACCTTCCCAGTGCAGTATCAGCTTCTCTAATCAAGGTTTATGAGTATAAATATTGATATTTAGAAGGCATTTTGAGAGCATGATCATCCAGCAAAAATGACATTAGCTGGTTATATTCTAGTGCTTATGACCTCCCTCTCCATGAGTGTTTGACCATGATTACAGTAACACATGTAAAATTTGCTTCTGTGAAGCAGACCTCAAATCTAATCAAAATGTAGTTAATTGCCCCATAATAGCCAAGCCATCATTATACCAGTGGTCACACATTATTTGGCAGGAGGTTTTGCAGTATGTTGGGTCCAATATTGAGTAAGACTTTGGATATATTTTTGCCCCTAAAAGGCTGAAGATCAAGGCAAGTTTAGATGTTATAAAACCTAGCCAGCAAGAAGCAAGCTTTCTGGTGAGTCTGAAAATTATTTCTTTACTTCTTGTTACCAACATGTTTTTGTCTGTAGAAACTGGTCTTACAGTGCAGTTATGGTGGGTAACAAAGTCCAAGTGCTATGGCTTATGTTGTTTGGAAGACCTATGGGCTCTCAGTGACTCATAAGGAGATATCCCATGTCTTATACTGAAATTTTAATTTTTGTTTTTTCAGTGGAGATTCAATATTTCATTTATTTATTAGCTTTTTCCATGCTAGCTTCAGTCTCCCCTCATTCCTCTGTTCCCAGTTGTAAGGATTCCTGGCATTCCACGTAGCTGAGCCTACTGGCTCAGGTGGGATGCACCTTGCACGGAGGCACGCCCATGGCCGTGGCTACATAAACCCTGCATCACTGAGTACAGAAGCATCTGCCTGGACCATGAAGCACCTGCCTGGACCCATGTTGCATACCCGTGCACGCCCCTTTCCTTAAAAGCAGCTGCAAGCATGTGTTTGGTCCTTTTTTTCTTCTCTGTCCCTTGACTTCTTTCTTGCTCCTCTGTCTCTTTACCTGCCTGGGACTTTTCTCTTAAATAAACACCATGTGTGGCTTTGTTAATGTGTGCTTGCTTTTACATGCGGAACTAACACCAGTCCCTTCCCCACAGTACCCCTGCCCCTGTATATACTCCTCCTCAATTTCTATTTAGAAAAGGGCATGTCTCCCATGAATATCAACAATACATAGCATATAAAATTCTAATTAGGCTAGACACCTCCCCTCATATGAAGGCTAAACAAGGCAACCCACCATAGGAAGTAGGGTCTCAAAAGCAGTCCAACTATAGGAACACTTGACTCACTCTTGAGGGAGGGGGGACAAAACTGGATTTGGCCAGGAGTGAAGACTGATCCAAGCATTATTGGGTCAATGGGACCATAGGACTGTCTGCTCCCTGCCCAGGGAAGGGATTGGGAGTTGCAGAGAAGAAAAATGACCAGATGTGGTGGGAGGGGGAAGAGACCTTGAATAAGGATATACAGGGATGGAAAAAAAAATTCAGAGGGAAAGCTGAACACAAAGAAAATATATGTGTAGCAATTTTATTTGCATTTCCACCCTTGATAAGCCATGCTTATGATTCTTATCCTCTGTATAGTTATTGTTAACTCTTCTGCATTTAAATAAATAAATAAATAAATATTTAAAAAATTTTAAAAAAGCAAGTGAAAGAGCCAGAGACAGACCCTGCTTTCACTGTTAGGAGTTCCACAAGACCACAAGTGACACATGCAAAGGGCCTAAGGCAGTCTCATATAGGTTTCTCGTTGTAGATTCAGTCTCTATAAACACCTATAATCCGAGGTTATTTGGTTCTGCATATTTTCTTGACCCCTCGAGCTCCTACAATCATTCTTTCTCATCCTCTGCAGGGTTCTCTGAGGTCCACCTACTGTTTCGATGTGGGTCTCTGCATCTGTTTCCAATTGTTTCTGGATAAAGATTTCTGATCACAACTGAGTTAAGTAACATCTATAAGTATAGCAGAATATCATTAAGAATTATTTTTTATTCTGAATAAACTCATTATTTTACTGATATATCCCCTTGATCAAGCTCCCTTCACCCCCCCCCCGTCCCTCCCAGTAACTCTCTCTTCTCTCCATCTCTTTATCTCTTCCCCAACAAGAGCATGAGGTCCCAAGGTTCCAAGGTGGCTTAGTTCAGCATCCACTTCAGGAGAAAAAAAAGTACAACAAAAAAACTTTCCTCACCCCAACATCAAGACTGGGTTATTTACTAACTTTCTTGCCAGTCATGTTTGGTTCAATGTCTAGCTATTTAGCCTCTGAATCTTGGGCCTCCAGGTAGTATCAGGAGAGGGCTCACTCTAATGGCATGGATCTCAAGTTGGACAAGTCATAAATTGGCTACTCCCAAAATTTCTCAACCACTTTTACTTCAGCACGTCTTGTAGACAGGACAAAGTGTGGATTGAAGATTATGTGGCTGGGTTGGTGTCCAAATCCATTTAATGGAAAGTCATTCATGGTTACAGAACATGTTTGGCTCAGTCTCTGAATCCTCAATGCTAGAATTTCTTCTAGAATCCAATATTATCAGCTTAAGTGTACATTGTCTTTCCAAATCTTTATCCTTCCTTTCTAAATGATGAGAGTTTTTCCCTTCAAGATATTCTTTTCATCATATATATATATTTTTTATTATAGAGTCTCATTTTTTATCCATACAACCCCTTGTTCAAACTCCCTTCCCACTCCCGCCCCTCCCGGTTATTTTCTCTTCCCCCATCTCATAATCTCCTCCCCAGGAACGGCAAGAGGTCAAAAGGTCCCAAGGTGGCTTAATTCAGCATCCACTCCAGGCACATCTGCTTTCCTCACACCAACAACAAGACTGGATCAGGTGTTCCAGTGGAAGGAATGGGCTCCAAGGTGTTTCAGATTGCAAGCTGTTCAGTGGTTGTGGTTTGCAGTTTGCTTTGCTTTTTGTTTAAAGTCCATTGATGAGTGAGTACAACCATCCTCTGCTTATCATTCTGGGTTTGTGATACCTCACTCAGAAGGATAGTCACCAAATCCATTCATGTCTGCAAATTTTAGGATATCATTTTTTCTTATTGCTGTGTAGTACTCCAATGTGTTGACGTACCACAGTTGGTTAATCCATTCTTCAGATGAAGGGTATCTAGGTGGTTTCCAGGTTTTTGCTATTACAAATGATGCTGCTATAAACATAGTTAAGCTAATGTATTTGGAGTGCTAATGTGTATTATTAAGGTGCATGCCTAGTAGTGGTATTGCTGGATCTTTGGGGAGATTGATTCCCAGTTTTCTGAGAAAATACCATACTGCATTCCAGAGTGTCAGAATAAGTTTACACTCCGACCAACAATAGAGGAGTGTTCCCTTTGCTCTGCAACCTCTCCAGTATAGGCTGTCATCTGTGTTTTTAATCTTAGCCATTCTGACTGGTGTAAGCTGATATCTCAAAGTTGTTTTGATTTGCATTTCTCTGATGGCTAAAGATGTTGAGCACTTTTTCATGTGTCTTTCAACCATTTGTAATTCTTCTGCTGAGAATTCCCCTTTTAGTTCTGAACCCCATTTTTTGATTGGGTTATTCAAGGTTCTGGGCTCTAGTTTCTGAAGTTCTTTATATATTTTAGAGATCAGTTCTCTATCACTCGTAGGGCTGTTAAAATCTTTTCTCATTCTGTAGGCTGTCGTTTTGTCTTATTGATTGTATTCTTGGCTTTGCAGAAGCTTCTCAGGTTCAGGAGGTCTCACTTATTGATTGTTTTTCTTAGTGTCTGTGCTACTGGTGGTATATTTAAGAAGTGGAAGGTATTCCCCAATTTTTTTTCTATCAAGTTCAGTGTGGCTAGGTTTATGTTGAGGTCTTTGATTGACTTGGATTTGTGATTTGTGAAAAGTGATAGGTTTGGATCTATGGCTATTTTTCTACACACTATCATCCATTTGTTAAAGATACTATATTTTCTATTGAATATTTCGGGTCTCTTTCTTAAAGACCAGGTGTTCATAGGTTTTAGGGTTAATGTCAGGATCTTCAATTCAATTACATTGATCCAAAAGTCTGTTTTTATGCCATTACTAGCCTGTTTTTTAATACTCTCGTTATATTGTATAACTTAAAGTCAGGGATGGTAATGTCTCCTGAGGTTCTTTTGTTGAGCAAAACTGTTTTGGGAATCCTGGCTTTCTTGTTATTCCAAATGAAATTGAGTATTGTTCTTTCAAGGTCTAAAAAATATTGTGTTGGGATCTTGATGGGCAGTGTATTGAATGTGTATATTGTTTTTGGTAGAATTGCCATTCTACTATGTTGATCCTACCTATCCAGGAACATGAAATATCATTCTATTTTCTGACATCCTCTTCAATTTCTTTCTGCAGTGATTCAAAGTTTTTGTCAAATAGATGTGTTACATCTTTGGATATAGTTACACCAAGGCATTTAATACTATTTCCAGCTATTATAAATGGTGTCCTTTCACTTATTTCTCTTTCAGCCCTTTTATCTTTAGTGTATAGAAGGGAGAAGGTCTACTGATTTTTTTTTTTGAGTTAATCTTGTAACCAGCCATATTCCTGAAGGTGTTTATCACCTGTAGAAGTTCCCTCGTAGAATTTTTGGATCACTCATGTATATAATCATATCATCTGCAAATAGAGATAGTATCCCTTATTCTTTTCCAATTTGTATGCCCTTAACCTCCTTTGTTCTCTTATTGCTTCAGCTAAAACTTTGAGACCTATATTGAATAGGTAAGGGGAGAGAGGACAGCCTCATCTATTTCCTGATTTTATTGGGTTTGCTTTGAGTATTTCTCCATTTAGATTGAGGTTCATTGTTGGCTTCATGTAAATTCACTTTATTATATTTAGATATTTTCACTGCATTCCTGATTTCTCCAGGATTTTTATAATAAAGGAGTGTTGGATTTTGTCAAAAGTTTTTTTCAGTGTCTACGGATATGATCATGTGTTTTTTTTTTCTTTAGTTTGTTTATATGATGGATGACATTTACAGTTTTTTTTTGTATATTGAACCATCCCTACATTTCTTGGATGAAGTCTACTTGATCATGGTGGATGATATTTTTTACATATTGTTGTATCCAGTTTGCCATAATATTTTTGAGAATTTTTTCATGAATATTCACTAGGGAAATTGGTTTGTAATTCTCTTTCTTTGTTGCATCTTTGAGTGGCTTAGTTATTAGAATAATTGTGACCTCATAAAAGGAGTTTGGCTTCCGTTTTTGTATCTGTCATTTGAGGGTTTGCCTTTTTATAGTTTTATTGAGTCCATTGATATTAAGGAATATTAATGACCACTGATTGATAATTCCTGTTATTTTTGGTGGTATCTGATATATATTTCCTTTCCTTAGGCTTTTCTTCTGTGGGATAAATGATTATTTGTGGTTTCAGTGGATGTATCTGGGATCCTTAGGTTTGAGTTTTCCTTCTAATGCTTTCTGAAAGTACAGATTTGTAGATAGGTATTGTTTAAGCCTGATTTGTCATGAAATATCTTGTTTACTCTATCTATGATAATTGATAATTTTGCTGGTATAGTAGTTTAGGTTGGCAGCCATGCTTTTTCAGTGTCTGTATAACTTCTGACCATGACCTTCTTGCTTTCATTGTTTCCACTGAATAGTCAGGTGTGATTCTGATGGGTCTGCCTTTATAGGTAAGTTGGCCTTTTTCTTTTGCAACTCTTAAAATTTTTTCTTTGTTCTTATGTTTTGTGGCTTGATTATTATTTGGTGATCCAAATAATAATAATTGGGGGTCCAATCTAATTGGTGTCCTGTAAGCTTCTTGTATCTTTATAGGCATTTTCTTCTTTCAGTTGGGAAAGTTTTCTTCTGTGATTTCAATAAATCCATTGCCTGTGTATTTGAACTGGTATTCTTCTCCTTCTGCTATTTCTATTTTTCTCAGGTTAGGTCTTTTCATGGTGTCTCAGATTTTCTGAACATTTTGTGTTATGACTTTTTTGATTTTAGTATTTTCTTTGACTGGTGTATCTATTTCCACTATTGAGTCTTCCACTCCAGAGATTCTCTCTTCTAAATCTTGGATTCTGTTGCTTATGGTTGTACCTGTAGTCTCATTTTCTATTTCCACCTTTCCTTCATTTTGTGCCTTTTTTATTGCTTCTATTTCAATTTTTAGTTCCTGGAATATTTCTTTCATTTTTTGGTTTTCCTTTTCTTGTTTTTCTTTCAAGGATTTGTTCAGGTTTTTTTCCAATATTTTGTTGTATTTTCTTCTATGTTTTAAAGGAATTTTTATATCATCTTTTACGGCTTCTATAATCTTCATAAAGGTGTTTTTGCTGTTGTCTCCTTCTGTTTCCTCTCCATTGCTCTTTTCAGGTCTTGGTGTTGTAGAACCACCAGTTTCTTCTGGTGTTGCCTTGTTGTTCTTTAAATTGTTATATGTATTCTTATAATGGTGTCTGCCTATGACTTCAGTGGCTCAACTTAGTCAGCTCCTGGTCAGTTGTGGCTAGAGGGCTTGTGTGTCTCCTGTCTGCTCTGCGAAAGGGGTGTGTATGATCTTTGACTCTGCTCTGGACAGGGGTCTGAGATTCAATGGCATAATTAATTTTCTATGATGCAATTTGCCCTGTAGGCAGGATCTGGGTGAACATAAAGAATGTAGTATTCAAACCATCCATATCTGTGGTTTTTAATAAGAGTTATATATCAAAGATCTATCTGGCTGTCTTTACTTCACTCCTACATCTCCTAACTCATGAATAAAAATTATATAAGCATATGCCCATTCATAAGCTACACCATCAGTAGTCACTTGCACAAAACTCACAAAAGATCAAAACAACCAGAATTCCAGTATAAGTAGCTGGGGAGCTATTACAGTTGATAAAGGCTAGGGAAAAGGATACTTAGATTTCTTTGGTGTTGTCACTGTTACGTTGTCCATGTTTCAGTGAATGACCCCTCGTCCTTTGGCATCACATCAACGCTAATCATATGCAATGAAATTATAGAAATAAAAGACAGTAGTTGGAAGCAGATTGTGGTTTCAGTCTTCTGCAAGAGTAAAGGGGTGAAATGAGTAGTGGATATGAAAATATGCATTGTATATACATATGAAAATATTAAAAATACATTAATATAGTGATGTATAAAGATTTCTAATAAAACAAACATTATAGAATTTAATGTACTGATTCTTTATCAAAGGAAGAAATATTTTCAACTGTTTCATGTAAAAATATTTCATTTTGAAGAATGCCAGTTCACAGCATGAAGAAAATGCTTCAAAAAAGAAGCTGCTCTTCAATCAACTACATGAAATTTTTGGTGGTAAAAGCAATCAGTTTCAATATTGTACACTTTTTTCTCATTTTTCAGTAGACCTTTATAAAGCAAGTCAGTGTTTCTAAGTTTTAACTGACAGTGAAGTCAATTAGGACAAATTGCAGAAGTTGTAATGATGGCATATTGACAAGTTTTAGTGTCATTCTTCGTAATGACACACAGTAAAATCTTAGAACATATGTTCACCCCAATTCTGTTATAGAATTTTAATGCTCAGGTTACTAATAACATAATCTCTGTGCTTGTTTCTACAGTATCTTTCAAATTTTGTCTCCTTTGTGGCTTTTCATCTTCAAATTATTCATACTAAATTTTATGTTTGTTGATTTTTCTCTTTTGCTCCTTCTTTTCTTATATAGTTTATGATATTTTCCTAAACATAACTTTTCCACATTCATTATTCTTCATCTAAATTATTTATATTATCATTGGTATATGTCCTTCTTAATTCCGATATATCCAAAGACTACTCATCCCTCACATTTTTCACTAAAAGATTGCTTTAATATGAATAGAAAGCCTCAAAAATATAATGTTAAATTCTAACTGGGAAAAATCAAAGCAACATAATGACCCATAATATTATACTAATATGACTTCTGAAAAAATGTCAGTCAATCCCCCCCTTGATTGTTCACAGCCAAACAGATAAGTTCTTACATCTTCAATAACAAAATTATTGGTATTGTTTAATTGTTTAACGGCAAATGTGAAATCAGAAATGCTATGGAATATGCACAATAAAACACTTTATATAGTGCTCTGGGATTTCTTAGGAAATGTCTAAAAATTCATGGTAAGATGAATTGGTCTATTTTTTCACCATAGTCTCTAAACTGTTTTGGGAGAGTCTGAAAGAAATCCCATCAAGGCTATTCAAGTTCAGTCAACCCTATTTTAAAAATTTATACAAATACTGAAATGTGAGAACAATTAGAGTTTCTGTATGATGCATTGCAGCATTCTAAAATTTATCAATTTTCTGATGTCCTTACCAACAAGGAAGCATGCTAATGAATGCAAAAATCCAGTATATATACAAATGCTGAAAATATCAACACTGAATAACAGTCCTAGTTACCCATTTGTAAAATACATTTACTAATTCATAATCACTAATCCAAATATCATAGTTAATAGGTTAATAGAAATTGTAGTAACTAGGTTAATAATAATTTCAAAGTCAATAATATAATATATACAACTTAATATTTATATATATATATTTTTCCTATTGAAGTTTTAATATACATTCAGATGTCTTATTACTATAAATTGTACCACAGGCCATGTTTGCTACCTTGTGATTCTTCTCTAAGCTTTTGCTTTGGGTTTTGTTTGTTTTCAGTTCATTCTGATCGACAGATTTTCATCAGTTCTTGTCTAAGTTTAAGTACACAAATTAATCCTCCTAAAATGAACTGAAATTGTTTTATTCCTTAGATTTGAAGGATTTGTGGTTTTGGAATGTTAGTACTAGATTATTGGCAATATTTCCATGTCAATGACATTTCCTATGAATATATTTAATTATTCTGGCAGATATTGTTTTATGAGAATTTTGACCTTATACTATTAATTTCCAGTGCGATAGGAAGATACCTTATACTAAACATAAAATTCACTTTAAAAAAGTATAAAAATCCAATAAAATAATATTATCTAAGTGTTTATTCAATAAATGTTGTGAATTACATTTTTTGGCAAATCAGCTATTATGTAGAAGCTTTCAAAAAGGAGGAAACTTCATCCAATATTAATTTAATTAATTTATAGGTGATATAATATGTGTCAACACCAGAATTCATTACTTCATTCCTCAATTTATCATTATCTTTTAAATTTAGTGTTGATTGACAGTGTTTTTAGAAGTCCCTAACATTTAAGTGGAAGTCTCTGTGATCACCAACATTATGTTGCTGCTGACTGAGGATAGGATAAGCCCTGGGGTTATTTGTATTTAGTACAATTTATTGTCATTTAGAATTCAGTACTTTTCTTCACAGTGGAGTGATATTTAGAAATGCTAATTCTCAAAAGGTGGTTTAATTAAGACTCAAATGTATGACTGATTCATAAGTAAACAGTGGGTAATGAAGATAATTGACCTTTCCTTTAGTAATTACATAGTTATAAATTTCAGATAAGAATTTTTTGTCTTTAACAAGCTAAATGCAACAGCATAGTTTTCTTAGGAAGATGGAAATCTATTATTTAATGACTATTCTTGTGGTGGTTTGAAAAAAGTAGCCCCCAATTGAGGTATGGCCTTGTAGAAGGAAATGTGTCATGTGAGGATGAGTTTTGAGGTCTCTTTTTCTTAAGATTCCCTCAGTGAGACAGTCAGTTAATTTGCTGTGACTTGTAAAATGCAGCACTTTCATCTCCAGCACCTCTGCCTGCATGCTGTCATACTCCCCTTCATGATCATAGTGGACTGAACCTCTGAACCTCTAAGTGAGCCACCTCAATTACTTGCTTTATAAGACTTGCTATACATCTGGTGTAAGTTCTGCTACAACTGCCATGGTTCCCTCAAGCAGCCTATTCCCAATGATAGAATACATAACTGAATCTTGACGCATATGGGAGGAGCTCAGTCATTCCTCAACTTGATATACCAGCTATTTTTGATTTCCCAAGAAAGGTCTTATGCTTTCTGAGTAGTGGATGGGGGTTGGGAGGAGGAAATATTGATATGTGACATGAAGAAAATTATTAATAAAAAATAAAAAATGAGTCATTTTGTCTCTTCACAGTAACAGTAAATCCTCACTAAGACAATTTATATTTATATTTGATTTTTTTCTTCAAACTCTTATGGTGGTCTTTCTCATAGCGTCATATTGCATGATTGGCACATTAAATAATTGAGTTGATTGTTAGGTTCCTAAGCCCCACAAAAAAATGACTAAGTAAAATTTACAGAAGCTGTATTTAAAGTCTGCATTTGACAGAGAAAATAAAATGTAAAACTATGATTTTTGTTTGTTTGTTTGAACAATAGCAACATTTTTATTTATTAGACAAATGATTTGTAAAGATCACTAAGAGTTTCTGATTTTCAAATTATATTGTGGTTCTAACCTTAACATTGCTCAATAATTATAGCTCTTAATTATTCATGGAGAGAGAAAAAAAAGTAGATTGTAAGTATTTTATGTTAAGGAGACAGAACTCACATGAAGAAACAAATTTGAACTCATGGACATCTAGATTATAGCACCTGGAAACAGGATGTAATTACCAGAAGTGTGTGGAATGCTAAAGGAGGAAAACTGAAGGTTTTGAAGATGGGCACCAATGTTAAGTCTGGGAGGTGAAGACAAATAATTGAATCATTCCTAAAGAAAACAACTGATTAAATAGGGAGATATCCAGATGTTTGCAATGTTCTGAATGTCAAATAATGTCTTTCTAGGGTAAGAGTAAGTCATTCATTGAATGCTGCTAAGGAGTACAGAATAAGAGCTCAGTAATTAATCATTACATCTATTTGTGTAAGAGTCATAGGGAAGAACAATATTTTATGAATAGGAAATTATGAGGAAGGAGGATGAGATCATTAAAGGAAAAACTTTAAGGAAGAAAGGTCAATTACACCAAAATAGCTCCACTGCCCCATACAGTAGTACAGTCAAAAGACTTAGCAACCATACATCACAGCATGCTCCAACAGTCCCAATTCATCTTAGTCTACCATGATTTATGTCCATAGTTATTACTAATAGCATTGCTTGCACACTTAGAATTGTCCTAGTTGTGCTATTAAAATATGTGACCATATTTCCTCTAAAAGCCTAGTAGAGATTGAGGGTCAGAAACTTAAAGCAGGAGAAGTTACTACTATTTAGGGTTTCTCTAGCAATAGTGACTACAGGAAAACACATAAGAAAAAATGGACATTTAAATTTTATCAAATGGTATTTTTTTAAATATAGTTAGAAAGTAAAATGAAAAGGAAGAATGAAACAAGTAAAAATAAAGTTAGAAAGCTTGTAAACTTCAACAGGAGAATTTAATTATGATAGGTAACTAAAATAATAGTTATTGCTGAAGAAGAGTAATGAGATATACCAAAGAATTGCTTATAGTTTTACATATATATATTAATATTTATTGTTCGGTCATTTTACATCATACGCCCCATTAACTGATATCTGAATATCAGTCCTTTCAGATTCATAGCCACTCTTATGATCTCCCTATTTACAAAAGTGCTCATTCATGCTGCCCATTTACTTACTGGAATATAATTAAACTCCTTGTGGCCAGACCCTTAAAGAAAACAAATTTTCCCTTACCTGCACCCAAGACAGAGACCATCAATGAAGAAGTGAGGCACTGTGTAATTTAGTTGTTCTAGCCTTGAGCTTTTGTATACAATGACATTTTTTTAAGTCCACTAATGAGTGAGTACATATCATGTTTCTCTTTCTGGGTTTGTCATACCTTACTCAGGAAGATATTGTATAAATCCATTCATTTGCCTGCAAATTTTAGGATATCATTTTTTCTTACTACTGAGTAGTACTCCATTGTGTAGATGTACCACAGTTTGTTAATCCATTCTTCAGTTGAGGGGCATCTGGGTTGTTTCTAGGTTCTGCTATTACAAATAATGCTGCTGTGAACATAGCTGAGCTAATGCTTTTGGGGTGCTAATGTATGTCTTTTGGGTATATGCCTAAAAGTGGTATTGCTAGATCCTTGGGGAGATTGATTTCAAGTTTTCTGAGAAACTGCCATACTGCATTCCAGAGTGGCTGAACAAGCTTACACTCCCACCAACAATGGAGGAGTGTTCCCCTTGCTCTGCAACTTCTGCAGCATAGGCTGTCATATGTGTCTTTTATTTAGCCATTCTGTCAGTTGTAAGGTGATATCTCAAAGTTGTTTTGATTTGCATTTCTCTGGTGGCTAAAGATGTTGATCATTGTTTCCATGAGCCTTTCAGCCATATGTAGTTCTTCTGCTGAAAATTCCCTTTTTTGTTCTGAACCTCAGTTTTTAATTGGATTGTTAAGGGTTTGGGGCTCTAGTTTCTTAAGTTCTTTAGAGATCAATCTTCTGCCACTTGTAGGGATGGTTGGTAAAATTTTTTTCCCACTCTGTATGCTGCCGTTTTGTATTATCAACTGTGTTCTTGGCCTTACAGAAGATTCCCAGTTTCACGAGGTACCACTTATTGATTGTTGTTCTTAGTGTCTGTGCTACTGGTGTTATATTTAGGAAGTGGTCATCTGTGCCAATGTAGCTCAGTGTAGCTGGCTTTATGTTGAGGTCTTTGATATATTTGGATTTGAGTTTTGTGCTTATAGTTTTTCTTCACAAGACATATAGGTCACTTTTAGTATGCATAATCAAAGCAGACTACAATGCCCTAATGATTTGAAGAACAGACTGGAATATGGGTGACCTCAAAGTATTGGAATAAATGCATAATAGAAACACTGCAGATATAATGAGCCCCCGAATCTCAATAGGACATCTTGAATATCTGGCAAAATTCCAAGCTATATGAGCAAAAATATAAAAAAAATTACTGCAGAGAGATTATAAACTTAACAATTACATGCGGTTGTTCAATATGGAAATCATTTTATTTTCAAATAAAGGAAGAGAGAAGCCTTGCAAAACACATAAAGGATTCAGAATTAATTTAAGCAAAAATAAAAACCTTTTAAAAATGAAAGTTGTGGTCTATTAAAGATTCAGCAAAAAATTTACCAAGCGTTTACAAAAGAAATGACACCAGTTATGTTTGTAATTTCCCCCATTGCACATGGGACAGGGAAGGTTTCATGATTACTGTTACCAGAATAATATTGTTCTAAAACAAGTTGAATAAAGATATAACAAAAACAAAAAATATATATCAACTTCTCTTGAACATGATATGAAAATCTTCCAAGTCAAGAAGAGGCATGAACAACTATTGGGAGTCATTTTATGAGCACATTTGTCTAGTGTTTGTATTTAGAGTGTTGGTCTCCTGGTTCTTGGATTTTTACTTAGGGAACTTCCATTGTCCCCATAGTTCTCAGGCTTTGTGGCTTGGCTGAAATTCTGACACTAACTTTCTAGAACTGTATTTTAAAGATAGGAGACCATAATAATGCAAGCTATTTTCTACACTGAATTTATTTTTGTGTTTCTGTATGAACAACCTATAGTGCTTTTTTGGTGAAGAATAAAGACTCTTGCATTTAAATATATACCTTCACAATTAAAATATACCTTTACATTTAAAAGAGATAAGCAAGTTCCAATGAAGTCTAGCTAAAAGCATTAAATTTCTTGGAAACCAAATTGGTTTTGAACCTCCTATTGAACATTTGGAGAAGAGTTGACACCTTTAACCCCTGAATTAACTGTTTAGTTAACACAAAGTTATAACATACAATAAAGTATACAATTAAGAAAGAGTAGGGAAACTGCTTTTATTAAATCCAATTACATGACTCTCAGTCTTTCTATGTGTACATGAACAGAACAATAAAGCTCATGAAGACATTCTCTAAAACTATATTAAATTATTCCTAAGGACTGGTAGATGGCTTGTCCACTAAAGCACATGAAGCAAAATTGGCATTTGCAGAGGTAAATAGCAGAAAGAAAGAGACAAAATATAGGGCAATGTCTAACACTAATTTTGTTCTCTGTAATCTACACATGTGCTGCAGAACTCTATCTCTCAATCTCTCTGTATCTCTGTCTCTGTCTTTCTGTCTTCTTCTTTCCCTCTCTCTTATTCTCCCTCCCTTTTCTTCTCATTTTTATTTGGGTTCAGCTTTCATGGTCTTGTGCATGTTGTCACAAGCACTGTGAGCTCATATGTAGACCTGCTCTGTTGTGTCCAGGAAACACTGTTTTATTGACACCATCTCTGTCTAGAAAGAAAAGCTACATGAGAGTAAAGAAGAGGCATAAACAGCTATTGCAAATCATTTTATGAGTATATTTGATCACAAACCCCTAATTATTTGATATTATTAAATTATAAAGTATTTCACTGATGCACAGTTGTGGTGGAAAAGTTCTCTATATGTTGTAAATAAAGTAACTGGTTTGTCCTATGTGGAGCACCATAGAATGGGTGGAGTATCAGAGGAGAGACAGGTAGAAGGAGGGCAGAGTTAGTCAGTCTCCATCTGACCTCCAAAGAAGAGCCATGTAAGGAATAAAGGTGAGCCACGGGCAGGGCCACAGGGCAGGTAGATTACTAGAAATGGACTAAATTAAAATGAAAGAGCTAGCTAGTAATGTGCTTGAGACATAGGCCAAACAGTATGAATTTAATATAAGCATCTGATTCATTTCTTTTGAGAGAAAAAGCCGCTGTGGGCCAGGTACAAACTTCTGGCCCAAATAGGGCCAGAAATCTTCTACAACGCAAAGTAACATGTACAAACACTATATATAGTCTCATGCATATATGTTACTACATTGAAAATGATCTTTAGCATGCAAGTAGATTGGATTAACTCACCAGATATAAGCATAACTAATAAAAATATTTCCAAAATACAGAGTAATTCATATGCACATTTGTTAATCATTTTACCAGGTTTTTGGCTTTAGTGTGCTTTTTTCAGCCCTCTTTCTCTGCCCATCTCTTATGACTTCTGTTCACTTTCCCTCATTGCTCCTTGTTTTTTTCCCATCTGCCTTCTTTTTGTACATCTCTGTTTGGAGTTATGTTTTGGTCTTCCGTTTTTCCTTAAAGTAGACACTCAGTGTAAGAGGCTAAAAGATTCAAATATGGGATTGTTTTATTCTAGAGGTTATACTTGTAAATGCAACTCAATGAGCACAAAATGAGTACTAAATGAATGAACAAAAGGATAGCTAGCCATTCATTGCATAAAATGGAAAATAGAAGGAAGTATAGTAACAACAATTTCCTGAAGGATGAGAGTGAAAATAATTAAACTGAGAACCCTGCAAAAGCATGAGTGAGATGTAAAGTCAGTGGAAATATAGTTAGTATACAGGCATGAGAGCTTATCTCTTTCACAGTATTATTCATAGTCAACCAGCTAGCACTCAAGTTAGTTTAATATTGGGTAAAAACAGAACACAAGGAGAGAGTCAGGTGGCATAAAATAAATGGCAATATAAGAAAAACAGAAATCTTACCTTCTAGCTTAGTGGGACAGGAAATATAAATAAATATCAAAAATAACAGATGAAAAAACACTTAAAATTAACATTAAGATAACATGAATATCAAAGACCACATATTGCTAGGAAACACTGGGTGGTGAAATGATACAGACAGCCAGGGACACATCTAAAAATGCTAAGATGCTTATAGTACAAAATTGGCTCTGGTAGATGTTCTTTTATTTGGGCTTTCCTAACAAAAAGAGAAGTTTATATATTTCTGATTTAAAGGTAAAAAAATTAGACAGATATTTAATTTCTGAAGAATAAAGAAACATTTGGCATCTTGATTAAGGTATTAAAATTGACATTCACAGAAAGCACAGAAATTAAAACATTTAGGGAAGAAAACTAACAGAAGAGAATATCTTTGTAAACCACAGGAAAATATATCTAAGCAAAGGTTTGTGTATAAATAAATGGCATCAAATAAAACTCAAGTAATTTAAAAAACATCCCAAAATGTCAAGCAAATTGAGAATAACCTACTAGTATTTTTATATGGACAGCAATCAAAAAAATGTGGACTGGAGTGGACAATAATTAAATTTAGACTGATTAGTCTTGATTGTTAGTCTTGATAGTCTTGATAATTTAGTCCTGATACTTCTTGTTAGTTTAGTCCTGACTTACTGTCAGCAAAAGTTTAACATCACTTTGTGATGTCTTTGCATAGCTTGAGTTCTGGAACCCTAACATGCAATCATAGGGGATAAAGAAAGGACAGATGCTGTATGAGGATTTTGGCCCAGACATTGGGGTTGAGCCCTGAGATTTGGATGCACTCTCAGCCCCAATGCAGCTTAGCACCAAATAATCACACAAAGGCTCATATTGATTTTATGCTGATTAAACTAGAGCCCAGGCAAATAGCTTTCTAACTCTACTTTTTGTCAGTGGGACCATAGGACTGTCTGCTCCCTGCCCAGGGAGGGGATGGGCAGTTGCAGAGAAGAAAAATGACCAGATGTGTTGGGAGGGGGAAGAGACCTTGAATAAGGATATATAGGGAAAGCTGAACACAAAGAAAATATATGTGTAGCAATCTTATTTGTATTTCTACCCTTGATAAGCCATGCTTATGATTCTT
>PVIH01001760.1:56836-78836 GCA_004025045.1 Sigmodon hispidus | reverse complement strand
TAAAAAAATAAAAAAAAAGTTAGGTTGGAAAAAAAAAAAAAAAACTAACCCATGATTCTTATCTTGTTCAGCCATGCAGCTCAGTACCTTTTCTCAGCAGCAATTCAACTTCTTTTCTCTGCATCTCCTAGCATCTCTGCTCTGCTCTTCCTGTTCCCAGAATTTTCTTCGCCTGGTAGTTAGTCCTACCCACACTTCCTGTCTGCCTTTGGACAGTCAGCATTTCTATTAAATCAGTAGGCAGTACAATTATTTTCAATGGAACAGAACATAATTCTACTACAGACAGACACATATGTGGAGAAAAGCTGAGATCATGAGTGCCGTAGCACTTGGGAAGCATAGTATCTTTACTATGTACAGTTCAGTAGGAAGGAGGATTATTACATACAGATTAGCCAGTAGGCAGGGCTAGATAATCTTGGTAGGAACAATCTTTTTATCAGAGCTGTCTTCAGGACAGCTGTGGTGAAAACAATGGCTAATATTTTCTGTGCACATATCTGTATTTGTATTTCATCCAGAAAAAAAACAAAACAAAACAAAAAAAAAAACAAAAAAAAAAACCAACTTTGTTGTTCTTCTGAGTGTCACATAAGGGAAGGCTTTGCCAATTCTCTGGGGATATTGTGCATGTCAACAACAAAGGTTCATTCACAACTTTACTCACTCACCACAATACATGTACTTCTCAAAGGTATTGTGACAGCTTTAGGAAAACACAGTATTGATTATCTAGATCTTCTGAGAATTTGCCCTAGAAAAATATTCAAATATGAAAACAAAGAAATGAAAATATGATATGACCATTAAGGTTAAGTGTATGAAGAACAGTTTGCATTGCTAAAAAAAAAAAAAAAAAAAAAAAAAACTGTCGTAAGGATTATAAATAAAAGACTATGCCTACCTTTACAAACTACACAAAACAATTACCTACTGGTCTCTCCTTTTTTCATTCATCCATTGTAATGCTGCAGATCAAATCAGAGCCTTAAGCATGCTAGATTTACACTTTACCACCATGCTATAACCCCCATCCTCAGCATTTAATTAGTTCAAATATTTTCAAAATTATGTATTTATATACAATTGATGAAAATTGCTTGTCTCTTGGTGGTAGGAATTAAACTGAAATTAATTTTCTTGTTCTTTTAAACAAAGTGAATATTAAGATACAAATTTTGTTAGTCTGATATTGCTTTTCATATAATAATAATAAGTATATTGACCTTAACAGGTGTCCAAATAATGAAGTGACTTCAAGAAACCTCTCTCCAAATCCAAAGATAATAATGCCTCAATCTTAAAATCATTCCACAACCCTCAACTTGTGAATCACCACATTGCTTTATTAAGAGGAGAACCATTGACTGTATTCACAGAGTATTAATGGCATGCAGAAATCCTGAAATGAGGACAAAGTCATGTTACTCTAAAATAATTAAAAGAAAAGATCAGCAGAATGAATTTGCTAATGAGGGAATTATAAATGAAGTCTCTAAAAAGGATATTGAGAACACTTTGAAATGGGCCACTAGACAGAACTTTGCGCTATGTCAATAGAATAGCTGGAAACTAAAGATTTTGAAAACTGGTGGATTTTAAGTTCTTACACATTTGTTATAAGATGTTCTGCTGTTATAGGTATTTAAGGAGCTGGGGACCATTCAATTCTCAGAACCTTACAACATATTAACTTATTAAGTGGCTTTAAGTGTATAGTTTTTTGGTAGAACAATGTTCTAGTCTAACAAATATTATACACAACTTGAAGGTATTGGTCCTCTGAGCCAAGAGGGTGGTAAGGATGATGTCTCTGTTTTCAAATACTGATACCATGTTTCAAGTAGTACTAGTCTCAGCCATGAAATAGTGTGGAAGGCAAAGATGACAATTATCAAAGCATATGCAGAAAGTAGTTTCAATAGTGATACACAGAGGAGATTGTGGTAGTAGCTAACTGAAAATATTGATTACCAAAACAGCCAGCTCCCAAGAAATGTGTTCTTTCTGATTTAATGCCTTATTGTGGCCTGGAAACTAGTTTCTGTACCACAGAAATCCTAAGGAAAAAATATCAAGAATTTTGTTTTGAAAATAAAAGTGGCAAAATTTCTGCACAGCTCTGTGTGAAACAAGATAATTTGCAATCTAAAACCAGTTAGTGGCAGACCAGGGATAGGATTTAGTAATATAAGCACTTGCCTTGTATGCACAATACCTTAGGTTCAGTCACTAAAACAATAAATAAATAAATAAATAAATAAATAATCCACATCCTACATGAGTTGTGTCTGTAACCCTGTGGGAAAGGAGAGGAGTGGGAGTTGCACAGTCATTTCCAGATTAAGGGACAGACAGATAGACAAATGTGTGCAAAAAAGCTGTGGTCAGGCAGCATATGCAAACTTTGATGATGAAGTGTCACTAACTGGATTTACAATTGGGAACCTGAAGGTGATGTAGTCCAGCACAGGGTAGAGAACATAGCTAGTCCCAGCAGGAAGTTCCAAACACTTGGCAGAAAAAAAGCTGTAGTTGCTGGGGGTTTTGCACACACTGGAAATCTTTCCCAATTACTCAGCCACAAGAAGAAGGCTGTCAAAATTTTTTAACCACCCCTCTACAGGAAACATTGTCAGTATTCTATGGATGCAAGGTCAGAGTCCTTGTCATGACCGTGTCCATGTCAACAACACACATTATCTCAGGGCCACACTCATCTCAGGTTTCTCTGTTTCCTTCAGACAAGCAAACAAACAAACAAAAAACTGATGAAATTAGCTTATCTGGCAAACTGTTTTAAAGATGTGACTATTTCAATCTGAAAATCTATTTTTATGTGGCACAATTTAATTGATTATTACATTAGCTCTTAATTGATTCTGTCCACTTCTATGAATAATAGTTTGGATGGTAAATTACAAAGTGGCTAGACACTTAAGTGATTAAGACCCATGAGAGTTAGAATAATGAATCTGAAGTAACCCACCTTGGTCAAAATATTGAAACAAACACATTTCTGTTACTAATGCAATCAAAGATTTGTCTTCACATCAAACAAGTAATCCTTCATACACTAATAGTCAGCTATGTGTAATTATTTACAAAGTCAAATCCAAATTAATACTTAGGCATTGAAGATGCTTCCTGGGACTGTGACAAAATAGCTGACAGTAATACAATGATAATGAGATAAGACTGATTTTTAGATCGCAGCCTCAGGTGGTATTTGCCTCATTGCATGGGCTTGTGCTAAAGCTGAGCATGATAGTCTGGAATATGTGGCGAAGTTGTTCTGCTCACCAAATGGCAATCAGGTGGTAGCAGAAGAGAAAGTCGAGGGCAGCTGTTGTCCTATCCCTTTCTAAGACTTGGCTTTGCTGACTTAAGTTCTTTTCCTGTGATCCAATTCACCTACAACTTTTACTGCATCCTAGTTTAACCTCAAGGGTGATGAAACTTTCAAAATACCAACCTTGAGGGGACATTTAAGAAATGTTCTCTTTCCCAGGTGGTTACCTGCAGACTCTTGTCCTAGGACATGAGACCCAAGAGCAGAGGAAGTGTGCAGGTTCTATGTTCCACAGGCGTATGAAACAACTTAAGGGCTTTACTGAGCAGCACAGATATATTAAGGGAATCATAAAGAACATCACTGATGATCCTGGCTGTAGCACTCCTATCAGGTCTTTCATAACCTCTATGAATTTAAGAAGCAGACAGGAGCTGTTCATCAACTCAGAGGGAATGCACACTGTCAGGAAGACTCAGCTGAACAGTGACCATGTTTTACCTGTGGCTACTGTCCTGTGTTGTCTTGACGAGAAGCCCAGGCACAGCTGCAGATGGAATGAGCCTCCTGGAACTATGCCATCATCACCTCCAACAACCTGGAGACCAAGAAGACTGGAGAGACGATGCTTTCAAAGTTCAAAGAGGTTGTTTCCTTTGCCTGGAGCTGTTAGTGAGTGTGGTAGCCAGTGTGGGCATAAATGAGGAAAAGTATGAGGCAAAGAAGAAGCTGGCCACATGTACAGGGTGTGGCCATGAATCCTATAGAGCATCCATTTGGAGATAGTAACGACCAGTTTGATGCAAAAAATGCCCTGATGGGCACAAAGTGGGTTTCATTGATGTTCTCAGGCCTGGGTGACTACATGGAACCAAGTTATATAGGAGAAAGAAATAGATCTCAGGAGCTAATAAGTATATCCTTTGGCTAATAAAAATTTAAAAAATTAAAATTAAAATGAAGAAGGATCCAATTATGACTGCATGTCTTTAGTGTAGATTTGTCTTACTAGTTCTATTAATTTAACCTATTTCTACTCATCTATGTTTGTCTCAGTGTTTTTCACTTTCATTCTATGTGTCCTACTCTCCTGCTTCCTCCATGTCTAGCTGGCTGGTTCCTGTCAACTCCTTTTTTTTCTCTTTTTCTTTATTTCTTTTTTCTGAGTCTAAATTCCTCCTTCTACTTACTCTCCCTGCCTGGAAATTCTGCCTATACTGCTTCTGTTGCTATTGGCCATTCAGCTTTTTATTAGACCAATAAATATCTGATATGTGTCTGGACCATACGACCTGTGTCCAGAGGGAGTGAGAGGCTAGAGAATCCTTCCCCAGAAATCCCAGTGTGCATTCCTGACAGTGTGCATTCCCTCTGAGTTGATGAACAGCTCCTGTCTGCTTCTTAAATTCATAGAGGTTATGAAAGACCTGATAGGAGTGCTACAGCCAGGATCATCAGTGATGTGATATTCAACATCATCACATTGTTAAATAAATGCAACACATATTTACATAGTTAAATAAATATTCTGTAACAAAACAAATAAAACACAACAAGATCATAGACAGATGCACATCTGTCCAGACCTTGCCACATGTATCAGAAAGGGAGAAACAGACTGGAGAATCTTTCCTTAGCAATCCCAGGGGACACATAGCTGATGGCTGGATCCTGCCTTCAAGGCAAGTTTGTGTCATCATAGACAGATGGACATGTGTCTGGACCATACGACCTGTGTCCAGAGGGAGTGAGAGGCTAGAGAATCCTTCCCCAGAAATCCCAGAAGACACATAGCTGATGGCCAGACACCAGATGAATGTCTCTCCAACCACACTACTTGTGTTTAGAGACCATTGAAAGGCATTTCTTCAAACTGCTCAACCCAGTGACTAGAGCGATAAAAGACAGTCGTCTCTCTGGCCCGTGTGACACTATGGCCTGACCAAAGTGAGAGCTCTTGCAGTCTCTGTTTTCAGAGCATACAGGTGACAAAAAAATCCTGTAACCCCAACTGACTAAGATCTGACTAAAACCTAAGAGCGAACCAAAGAAGCAGAAGGCAGATGCCAGTGCAAGAATACATATAACAATATATATTTAAAAAAAAAAAAACAACTAGGTACCACTAGAAGAATCTGGTGGCTCCACAACACCAAGACCTGAACAGAGCAATGTAGAAGAAACAAACAAACAAACAAAAAAAAAACACTAAAAGCACTGTAATGAGGATTATAGAAGCTTTAAAAGAGGATATTTAAAAATCCCTTAAGGGAGTAGAAAAGATACAAATAAAAAAAAATTGGAAGAAATGAACAAATTCTTGAAAGAAAACCAAGAAAGAGAAAACCAACAAAGGACACAAACATCCCAGGAACTAAAAATTGAAATAGAAACAATAAAGAAGGCACAAAACAAAGCAAATGATGAAATAGAGAATCTGTAGAAATGATCGGAAACTACAGATACAAACATAACCAACAGAAACCAAGAAGTAGAAGGGAGAATCTCTGGAGTGGAAGACTCAATGGTAGAAATAAATAAATCACTCAAAGAAAACACTAAAACCAAAATGACTGTAAGACAAAACATTCAGGAAATTTGAAACACCATGAATAGGAATAATAGGAATAGAAGAAGGAGAATATCAGCTCAAAGGCACAGATAATGTATTCAATAAAATCATAGATGAAAACTTTCCCAACTTAAAGAAGGAAATGCCTGTAAGGACACTAGAAGTTTCCAGAACATGAAAGAGAATAGATACCCAACAAAAGTGTGCTAGACACATAATAATCCAGCTACAAAATATACAGAACAAAGAAAAAAATATTAAGAGCTGCAAAGGAAAAGGCCCAACTTACCTATAAAAGCAGACCCATCAGAATAACACTAAACTATTCAATGGAAACAGTGAAAGCAAGAAGGTCTGGGTCAGAAGTTATAAAGACACTAAGTGAGCATGCCTACAACCCAGACTACTATATTCAGCAAAAATTATCAATCACCATAGAAGGAGTAAGAAAGATATTTTACAACAAAGACAGAATCAAACAATACCTGTTCACAAAACCAGCGCTACAGAAAGCCGTAGAGGGAAAGCTCCAACATAAAGAACCTAGATACACCCATGAGACCACAAACAATCAATTATCCCACAGATTAAAAGCCCAAAGAAAGAAATTACACACAAGCTACCACCAAAAATAACAGGAAATAACAATCGTGGTCATTAGTATCCTTTAATATCAATGGACTCAATTCACCTATAAAAAAACAAACCCTAACATGATAGATACAAAAACAAAAGCCAACCTTCTGCAGCATACAAGAAACATGCCTCAACTTCATAGGCAGACATAAGCTCAGAGTAAAGGTTTAGGAAATGATTTTCCAATCCAATGGCACCAAGTAACATGCTGGTGTTGCTATCTTAATATCTAACAAAGTAGACTTCAAACTAAAATCAATCAAATAAGAGTAGGACAGACATTACTTATTCATCTCAGGAAAAATCAATCAGGATGAGATCTCAATTCTGAATATTTATGTTTCTAATATAAGGAGACTGTCATATGTAAAAGAAACACAACTAAAGCTTAAACCCCACATTAAATATACTCTAATAGTGAGAGACTTCAGTATCCCACATTCACTTTGGATAGGTCAACCAGACAAAGATTCAAAAGAGAAATAAGGGACCTAACAGAAGTTATGGTGCAAATGGACTTAATAGATATTTATAGAAGTTTCCATCTAAACATAAAAGAATATACATATTTCTCAGCACCCCTTGGAACTTTTTCTAAAATTGACCACATAATTAGTCATAAAACAAATATCAATAGATACTAAATTGGCACTAAGTCATTGTATCATATCAGACCACCATGGCCTAAAGTTAGAATTCAACAACAACAAAAATCACAGAAAACCTATAATCTCATGGAAACTGAACATCTCTATATTGAAACATTGCTGAGTCAGGGAAGAAATCAAAGACTTCTTAGAATTTAATGAAAATAAATCCACAAAATACCCAAACATACAGGACACAATTAAAAGGAGTGTTACGAGGAAAATTCGTAGCACCAGATGCCTATATTAAAAAACCAAGAGAAATCTCATACAAGAGACCTAACAATTCAGTTGAAGGCTTTAGAACAATTAGAAGCAAACTCACCTAAAAGTAGTAAAGGGCAGGAAATAATCAAACTTAGGGCTGAAACCAGTACAATAGAAAAAATGAGAACAATACAAAGAATCAATGAATCAAAAAGTTGGTTCTTTGAGAAAGTCAACAAAATAGATAAACCCTTATCCAAACTAACCAAATAGCAGAGAAAGAACATCCACATTTACAAAATCAGAAATAAAAAGGGATACATAATGACATACACCCTGAAAATCCAGAGAATTATTAAGTCATACTTTGAAAATCTATACTCTACAAAAAATGGAAGGCCTAAAAGAAATGGACAGCTTCCTGGACAACCACCAATTCTCAAAATTAAATGAAGAACAGGTTAAAGATCTAAACAGACCTATAACACCAAGGAAAATTGAAGATATTATTAATACTCTTCTAAATAAAAAAGGCCAAGACCAGATGTTTTAACTGCAGAATTCTACCAGACATTCAAAGAAGAACTAATACCAATACTCACCAAAGTTTCCATACAGTAGAAACTGATAGAATATTACCAAATTCCTTTTATGAGACTAGAATTACCCTGTTAATCAACCCATTCAAAGATGCAACTAAGAAAAAGAATTATTGATCAACATCCCTCATGAACATTGACACAAAAAATACTCAACAAAATTCTGGTGAACAGATTACAACAGCATATAAAAAATAGTCATCCACCATCATCAAGGAGGCTTCATCCCAGAAATGCAGGGATCATTCAACATACAAAATCTGTGAATGTTTTGCATCATATAAACAAACTGAAGAAAAAAAAACCTCATGATTATCTCCTTTGATGCTGAAAAAGACTTGATAAAGTCCAACATATCTTTATGATAAATGACATGGAGAGAACAGAAATACAGGGAAAATAAATAAATGTAATAAAGGCAATATACAAGAAGCTGATTGGCAAACATCAAATTAAAGGGAAAGAAACTCCAAGCAATCCCACTAAACTCAGGAACGAGGCAAGGCTGTCCTTTCTTTATCTATTCAATATAGTTCTTAAATTTTAGCCAAAGCAATAAGAGAACAAAAGGAGATTAGGGGGATAAAAACTAGAAATAAAGAAGAGAAACTATCCCTATTTGCAGATGATATGATTATATACCTAAGTGTCCCACAAACTTCTACCAGGGAACTTCTACAGCTGATTAACTCCTTCAGCAATTTAGCAGGATACAAGAATAATTCAAAAAATCAGTTGCCCGCATATACACAAAAGACAAAAGGGCTAAAAAAGAAATATGGTAAAGATCATCCTTTATAATAACTACAAATAGTATTAAATACCTCAGGGTAACTATAACCAAGGAAGTAACAGGTCTGTTTGATAAAATCTTTAAATCACTGAAGAAAGAAATGGAAGAGGATATCAGAAAATAGAAAGATCTCCCATGCGCCTGGATATGTAGGATCAACATAAAATATAACAACAGACCCCCAGGAAATACAGAGAATTATCAGATCATATTTTGAAAATCTGTATTCCACAAAAATGGAAAACCAAGAAGAAATGGACAGCTTTCTGGACAGGTACCATCTACCAAAATTAAATGAAGATCAGATTAATTACCTAAACAGGCCAATAACCCTTAAGGAAATTGAAGCTGTCATTAAAAACCTCCCCAAATATAAAAACCCAGGTCCAGATGGTTTTAGTGCCGAATTCTACCAGACATTCAAAGAAGAATTACTTCTGTTACTCCTCAAATTATTTGACACAGTAGAAACTGAAGGACTATTGCCAAATTCCTTTTATGAGGCCACAATTACCATAATACCCAAGCCACTCAAGACACAACAAAGAAGGGGAATTACAGACCAAGTTCCCTCATGAATATTGATGAGAAAATTCTCAACAAAATTTTGGCAAACCGTATACAACAATGTATAAAATATATCATCCACCCTGACCAAGTAGGCTTCATCCCAGAAACACAGGGCTGATTTAACATATGAAAAACTGTAAATGTTATCCATCATATAAACAAATTAAAGGAACAAAACCACATGATCATATCCTTAGATTCTGAAAAAGCCTTTGACAAAATCAAACACTCCTTTATGATTAAAGGCCTGGAGACATCAGGAATACAGGGAGAATACCTAAATATAATAAAGGCGATTTACAATAATCTGACAGTCAGTATCAAACTTAATGGAGAAAAACTCAAAGCAATCCCACTAAAGTCAGGAACTAGACAAGGATGTCCTCTCTCCCCTTATCTATTCAATATAGGTCTCAAAGTTTTAGCTAAGGCAATAAGGGAACGAAAAGAGATTAAGGGGATACAAATTGGAAAAGAAGAAGTGAAGCTATCTCTATTTGCAGATGCTATGATTGTATACATAAGGGACCCACAAATTCTTCCAAGGAACTGCTACAGCTGATAAACACCTTCAGCAATGGAGCAGGATACAAAATTAACTCAAAGAAGTCAGTAGCCCTTCATTACACTAAAGATAGAGAGTTGAAAAAGAAATAAGGGAAACATTACCCTTCGTAACAGCTGCAAATAGTATTAAATACCTTGGAGTAACTATAACCAAAGAAGTAACAGGCCCATTTGACAAAAATTTTAAATCACTGAAGAAAGAAATTGAAGAGGATATCAGAAAATGAAAAGCTCTCCTATGTTCCTGGATTGGTAGGATCAACATAGTAAAAATGGCAAGTCTACCAAAGGCAATCTACAGATTCAATGCACTGCCCATCAAAATCCCAACACAATATTTTTTGGACCTTGAAAGAACAATACTCAATTTCATTTGGAATAACAGGAAAGCCAGGATTGCCAAAACAATTTTACTCATCAAAAGAACCTCAGGAGGTATCACCATCCCTGACTTCAAGTTATACTATAGAGCTACAGTAATAAAAACAGCCTGGTACTGGCATAAAAACAGACTTGTGGACCAATCGAATAGAATTGAGGATCCAGACATTAACCCAAAAACCTATAAACACCTGATCTTTGACAAAGAGGCCCAAAACATTCAATGGCAAAAAGATAGTATATTTAACAAATGGAGTTGGCATAGCTGGATGGAAGTGTGTAGAAAAACGCAAATAGATCCAAGCCTGTCACCCTGCACAAAACTCAAATCCAAGTGGATCAAAGACCTCAACTTAAACCCAACCACTTTGAACTTATTAGAAAAGAAAGTGGGAAATACACTTCTAAAAATTGGCACAGGCGACCTCTTCCTAAATATAACACCAGTGGCACAGACACTAAGACCAACAATCAATAAATGGGATCTCCTGAAGCTGGGAAGCTACTGCAAAGCCAAGGACACTGGCAATAGGACAAAACGACAGCCTATAGAATGGGAAAAGATTTTCACCAACCCTACAAGTGATAGAGAACTGATTTCTAAGGTATATAAAGAGCTCAAGAATTTAGAGCCCAAAACCTTGAATAACCCTATCAAAAAATGGAGTACAGATCTAAAAAGGGAATTCTCAGCAGAGGAACTATGAATGGCTGAAAAGCACCTGAAAAAGTGCTCTTCATCTTTAGCCATCAGAGAAATGCAAATCAAAACAACTTTGAGATACCACCTAACACTTATTAGAGTGGCTAAGATAAAAGGCACAGATGACAGCCTATGTTGGAGAGGATGCGGAGCAAGGGGAACACTCCTCCATTGGTCCTGGGAGTGTAAGCTTGTTAAGCCACTTTGGAATGCAATATGGCAGTTTCTCAGAAAATAGAGAATCAATCTCCCCAAGGATCCAGCAATACCACTTCTGGGTGTATACCCTAAAGATGCACATTCACACTCCATAAGTATTAGCTCAACTATGTTCATAGCAGCATTATTTGTAATCGCAAGAACCTGGAAACAACCTAGATGTCCCTCAACTGAAAAATGCATTAACAAACTGTGGTACATCTATCCAATGGAATACTATTCAGCAGTAAGAAAAAATGATATCCTAAAATTCGCAGGCAGATGGATGGATTTGAAGAATATCCTCCTGAGTGAGGTATCACAAACTCAGAAAGATAAGCAGAGTATATACTCTCTCATTAGTGGTCTCTAAACAAACAAACAAGAAAAAAGCCAAGCATGCCCAAGCTGCAAACCACAACCACTGAACAGCTTGGGATCAGAAACATCCTGGTCTGACCCTTAGGATCCCACTCCAACTATAGGAACACCTGACTCACTTTTGAGGGAGGGAGGACAAAGCTGGATTTGCCAGGAGTGGAGACTGAACTAAGCATTATTGGGTCAATGGGACCGTAGGACTGTCTGCTGCCTGCCCAGGGAGGGGATGGGGAGTTGTGGAGAAGAAAGAATGACCTGATGTGGCAGGAGGGAGAAGGGACCTTGAATAAGGATATACAGGGATGGAAAAAAAATTCAGAGGAAAAGCTGAACACAAAGTAAATATATGTATAGCAATCTTAAAAAAAAAAAAAGAAAAGAAAATATCATCACAGGTTTCTAAATGCAACAGGACTTAAGGCACTGTGACTACTCTAGACTATGAATAAATTGGGCAACTATCCCTGTAGAAGCTTAAGGTAATGAGCAAATAACTGAGTCACTAGAAAACACTAAATAACTAAAGGCATATAAAAAGATAGGTTAGAGGTTGGCCAACACACAGGACCTGTAAAAAATAAAGCTATCTATATGTATACGTCTTTTTTAAAATGAGAGACTTTTCAATGTTGATACTCATTTGGGAAATACTTAGGTGAAACACTAATGAATCTGTATGTATTCTTTTTTGTGAAAAAAGCAGATCACAGACGCTCTGTTGCTACCTTTAAATTTTACATTTCTTGTCATATCAACCCAAACTAATGTTATAATTCTTGAGTAATAAACTTTTGTATCACCAAAAAGCAAAAACAATCTAAAAAAAAAAAAAAAAAGAAAGAAAAAGAAAAAATGGCAGTCTTGCCAAAAGCAATCTACAGATTGAATGCGATTTCCATCAAAATCCAAACACAATTTTTTACAGACTTTCAGAGAAAAAAAAACCTCAATTTCTTCTAGAATAATAGTAAAGCCAGGATTTTCAAAACAATTTTACTCAACAAAAGAACCTCAGGAGGCATTACCATTCCCAACTTCAAGCTATACTGTAGAGCTACAGTAATGAAAACATCCTGGTACTGGCATAAAAACTGACTTGTGGATAAATAGAATCAAATTGAAGACCCTGACATTAACCTACACACCTGATCTTTGAAAAAGAGGTAAAAAAAATATTCATTGAATAAAAGATAGTCTCTTCAACAAATGCTGTTGAAGATGGCAGTCTGTAGAAAAATGCAAATAGATCCAAGCCTATCACCATGCACAAAACTCAAATCCAAGTGGATCAAAGACCTCAACATAAACCCAGCCACACTGAACTTAATAGAAAAGAAAGTGTAAAATACCCTCCAAAGCATTGGCATTGGCACAGGTGACCACTTCCTAAATATAACACCAGTAGCACAGACTCTAAGAACAACAATCAATAAGTGGGACCTCCTGAAACTGAGAAGTTTCTGTAAGGCATAGGACACAGTCCTTAAGACAAAATGACAGCCTACAGAATGGAAAAAGATTTTTACCAACCCTACAAATGACAGAGGACTGATCTGTAAAATATATAGTGAACTCAAGAAACTAGAGACTAAAACCCTAAATAACCCAATTTAAAAAATGGGGGTCAGAATTAAAAGGAAATTTATTAGCACAAGAATTAAAAATTGATGTAAACACTTGAAAATATCCTCAACATCCCTAGCCATCAGTGAAATGCAAATCAATACAACTTTGAGATACCACCTTACATTTTCCAGAATGGCTAAGATCAAATACATAGACAATAGCCTATGTTGGAGAGAATGCAGAGCAAGGGGAACACTCCTTGATTATTGGTGGAAGTGTAAACCTGTCCAGCTACTCTGGATTGCAGTATGGTGGTTTCTCAGAAAACTGGGAATCAATCTTTCCAAGGAGCTTGCCATACAACTATTGGGCATATTCCCTAAAGTTGCACATTTGCACTCTAAAAACATTATGTCAACTATGTTCATAGCAGCATTATTTGTGATAGCAAGAACCTGGAAAGAACCTAGATGCCCCTAGTCTGAGAAATCAAATAACAAACTGTGGTACATCTACATAATGGAGTACTACTCAGCAGTAAGAAAAAATGATATACTAAAATTTGCAGGCAAATGGATGGATTTAGAGAATATCCTCCTGAGCGAAGTCTCACAAACTCAGAAGGATAAGCAGGGGATGTACTCATTTATTAGTAGACCTTAAGAAAAAGCATTCTTTTTTAAAATAAATATTTATTTATTTATTATGTATATGGTATATAGAAGAGGGTGCCAGCTTTCAGTATAGATAGTTGTAAGCCACCATGTGGATGCTGGGAAATGAACTCAGGCCCTCAGGAAGAACAATCAGTGCTCTTAACCTCTGAGTCATCTCTCCAGCCCTTCAAAAGCATTCTTATCTCATTGAATGAGAGGAAATCTTTAGCAGGAATGTCTTTGATCTTCAGCTTCCCTTACAAGGATACTATTTGGAACCAGTGTTCAGCTGCATTTGGTCTCTTAAAATTCCACTGAATTTGCTACTGTGCCATCCACTTCTAAAAATTAAATACAATGAATAAATGAGAAAAAGAAATATAACAGAAACTTTAAAAAGGCATAGTATTCTGGCCCAAACTCTCAGTCCACTCAAAGAGAATGAGGAGGGATTATATAAGTAAAGGGGTCAATATCATGATGGGGAAACCCATAGACACAGTTGAGCTACTGGGAGCTCATTAGCTATGGACTGACAGTTGGAAACCTGCATGGGAGTAAACTAGGCACTCTGAATGTGAACGACAGTGTGTGGGTTGGGCAAATTCTGGTGCCTCTGGCAGTGGCACCAGGATTTATCTCAAGTGTATGAACTGGCTTTTTGGAGCCCATTCCCTATAGAGGGATAACTTGCTCAGTCTTCATATGGTAGATGGGCTTAGTCCTGCCTTAACTTGATATACAGACTATATTGACTCCCTGTGGGAGTCCTTACCTTCTCTGAGAAGTGGATGAGTGATAAAGTGGGGAGAAGCTGGGGGTTAGTAGGAGGAGGGGAGGGAAGGGGAACTGTGGTTGGTATATAAAGTTAAAAAAATTTAAATAAATAAATAAACCAACAACAAATAAGAGAAGTAAAATATATGTTACTGAAAATTTGGTGTCTCAATACATATGAGAAAATTATTTTAAAGTACTAGCTGGAAGAAGTGATTCATTACTTATAAGAAGATTAATTTTTTTTTTACTTTACATTTTACTTTGTGCCTTAGGGCATCATCTTGGTATTAAATGTAGCAGCCTGAACAACAGAATATTTCTTACACAAGTGTTTTATTTGTATTTTCTTATTTTTAATTTAATTGTTTGTTTGTATTTATATTTGTGTCTATATGTGAGTACAGATGCCATGAAGGCTAGAAGATGGCATCCAATTCCTTTGGAGCTGGGATCCACACTCTGGTCATCATAATTGAGCAGGAAGTTCTCTTAACCTCAAAGCCATCTACTTTTAATACACACTCTGTAAGATATTATCTAGCTTGCCCCTTTACCTTCATCACTATCTTCTCAAAATCTCTTTACAATCTTTCTGCCTCAGGCCTGTCCTAGTTTTTTGACTTTGCTAAACCCTGAATGCATTTCTTTCAAATGCATGAGTGGCTGTCTAGGTAGTATTTAGCTCAGAACTAAAGTATCTCTGACCCAAAGGAAGCCTTCCAAATAATGCCCTCTTCCCAATCTCTCTCTCTCTCTCTCTCTCTCTCTCTCTCTCTCTCTCTCTCTCTCTCTCTTTCTCTCTCTCTCTTTCTTTCTCTCTCAATCTCTGTGTGTGTGTGTGTGTGTGTGTTTGTGACAGTAGAGACAAGAGGTCAGTCAGGTGTTTCCCTTAGTTTTTCTTCATTGTGCTGTTACATTGAAAAGATGTTCTGACCATCTGAGCTCCACATTCCCTTTGTCTGGTAGGTGAAGAACCCCAAAAAGCCACCTCACTAGTCCTGCACCTGAGGGTTACAAGTTCCTACTACTTCTCTGGCTTAACTCTACATTATTAATTCATCTCTGTGATTTCTCTGCTTTTCTGGTGTCTATCTCCTGTAACTAGAGAATGGTCCCAAGAGAACATTGAGATTTTATTTAGTTCACTAAACCTCCACTGCAACATGTTGATATTAAGTATGACATACAGGCTATTTTAATCTTCATAATAATTATAATAATTTCATTTGTTAATTACATTTAAGAAACAGGACTGTTTTGTTTTTACATTATTGAATATTAATATTAAAGAACTAAGTTAAACAGATGGAAAATTACATAAATAGACATTATATAAAAAAAATGCTACACTGTAGTGCATTAAAATTCACAATGCTTTCAGTAAAAACAATGTTCAATACCAGACAATATACTTATTATACATAAAAAATAATTACTTTATAATCTGTAATCTTTGCAATCAATTGTTTCATAATAAATGATAACTACATAATAAACACCAAGAGAGTACAAATGGAAATAATTAGATTGTACTAAGTATTAAGTTCTCATCACTAAATAAGACTACATGAACTCAGAAAAGCTGTGTAACAGATCAGCCAGTAACTGCCTTTTAAACCATCCTCTCCCTTCAAGCCAGTGGTTTTCTTGTGGGTGAACAGATGGAAAACTATTTCTTTCCAAAGATCTTAGGAACCCCTAACAATTTTTTTGTTGCTACTTCATATCTGTAATTTTGCTACTGAGCAGTGGCTCAGTTCCTAAGACAATCAGGAATATGTAGCTTCTATTAGTCACCACCCACAGGTTGAGAACCACTCCTTCACATTCTTTCTTTTCTCTCCTACAGTTCACAGTTGTAACAGATGTGATTGACCCTACTGAGAAGGGAATGAGAAGTGGACAAGGTGTTAGAAGTCTTTGTTGTTAGAATTCTGCTTTGATTGTATTTTCATCTCTCCCCTTCAATTTCTCTCCCCTTTGCTTGGGATCTTTCATTTTTTTCTCATTCGCCCTTCCCCCAGTGAATCCTCTCTTAGCTCTCAGCACGGCCTTTGAAACATAAAAGTGAAATTTCACAGGAATGTGACACATTAAAAGTTAGAAATGGCAGGCAGCCAGAGAGCCATCCCTGAGTGAAAGACTGCCTACAAAAGGACACAGACCTTTTATAGCAAAGGACAGGAAAGTGGCATTCTGTAATTAAGTATGAAGGAGGCAAAAAAGGTGGTGTAGTTGCTGTATGCCCGTACCTTCTATATGGAAGGCATTCCTTCTGACCATCTGAAGATTTATTTACCAAGCATTAAACTCCTGAGCTAGCACTGTGATCTCTGGCTCTGTGTTTTTAGTTATCTGTACTCAAAGCTACAGGGCTGTCACTACCAGGCACTTCACTTTCTCTCTTCTAAATCATCATTGATTAGTTGCCTTTCTCTTACAGTATCTGTTTTGACAGTCTTGTCCTGAGGATATTTTGGTTAGTTCATCACATAAATCCATCATTTTCTTTCTACTCTACAGATACCTAAGTCTTCTGCTGTTTTCCTCTTCTGGAAGTAGTGGAAGTAGGCAATCCTTGCAGTATTTTGCTGTCACAGACTGGGAGTCAGGGTGCAAGTATTTGTGTGTGTGTGTGTGTGTGTGTGTGTGTATGTGTGTGTGTGTGTGTATTTCTTTATGACTCATTATAAAATCAGATAATTAATGAATTATTAATAATTAAAAGATATGATTGGAAATTCATGGAAAGAACAGAGAGCTGGAAAGATACATCAGGAATAGATTTGATGGGCATATATTGTACATATGTATAAACCTTTTCAAAAAAATCAAAATACTAGTATATACATGTCATACTGAGCCACCATTTGAAGCTCATTGTAAATTATGTTCAGATTATTGCCAAATAGTTCATTTTCAGTTATCTTGTAAATGCTTGCTGTTTGAGAAGCAAACAAAATATTAGAAAATCACAAATGCCATAGGAAGAATTAGAAAGCTAACTTCCTATGTGTCCATGCTAATTGATTAAGCAAGTTTTATCTGAATAAATGATATTTCATGAGGGGTTCTATCCCTATCCTACACTATAGTCCATCAGGATATAACTCAGTAAGAGCAAGAATTTAATTTATAAGATATGGCTGTCACACATTGACTTAAGTAATGGCTGATGAGTTAATGTCCAGACAATTTTGGGTGGTGCCGTCCTTGGGCTGATGGTATGGAATATTCTAAGAAATCAGGCTCTCTAAACCCAAACACATTGATTTAAAAAAACCAAAAAATGAGTTCCAGGACCGGGTGGTGTCTGCAGAGCATGTCCCAGTGCACTCTGTAGCAGGCAGAGATAAAATCTGCCTGCCAGGGTCACCCCAGGTGCTGCTGAGGGAATTTGCATGGCTACCACCATCCAACTGAGTGAACAGATAAGGACTGGGGACCCTGAAGGACAGACTGAGACTCCGCCCAGAAGTGAGGAGGGGTCAGCAGGCCAAAATGCCTGTTTCCCTACCAGGGAGAGTTGAGCTCCTATTGGTTCCGGTTCTGGTTCCGGGATCTGGTGCTGTCCAAGAGCGTGTCCCTGCGCACTCTGTAGCAGGCAGAGATAAACTCTGACTGCCACGGTCTCCCCAGCTGCTATTGAGGGAGCTTGCAGGGCCACCACCCCGCCTCTAATTGGTCAAACAGAGAAAGATTGAAGGCTTGAAATTCAGTCCCCTGCACAGTGCAGAAGTAGTGATTGAGCAGACCTTTACCTCAGAGGTGACATGAGGCACACAAGCCCTAATGCCACAACTGACCAGGAGCCAACTAATCGTGAACCACTGAAGCCAAGGGAAGACGCAAGTGCAAAAAATTACAAAATAATATAAAGGACAACAAGGTAACTCCAGAAAAAAATTGGTGATCCTACAGATACAAGACCTGAACTGAGCAATGAAGAGAAAACAGAAGAAAGCAATACCAAAAATGCCTTTTTGATGATCATCAAAGCTCAGAAAGAAGATATGAAAAATAGCCTTAAAGAAATAGAAGAAAATACAAACAAAAAATTGGAAGAGATGAACAAATCTATGAAAGAAACATGCCAGGAAATAAAAGCTGAAATAGAAGCAATAAAAAGGCACAAAATGAGGCAAAGATGGAAATAGAAAATCTGAAGAAAGAAGCTGGAACCACCGATACAAGCATAACAAAAAGAGATAGAATCTCTGAAGTGGAAGACTCAGTAGCTCAAATAGATATATCAGTCAAAGAAAATAGTAAAACTAAAAAAGCCATAGCTCAAAATGTTCAGGAAATCTGGGACATCAAAGAACACCAGCTCAAAGGCACAGATAATGTTTTCAATAAAATCATAGAAGAAAACTTCCCCAACCTGAACAAGGAAATGCCTATAAAGATACAAGAAGCTTACAGAACACCAAATAGATATGATCCCAAAGAAAAGTCAGCATGGCACATTATAATCTAGCCACAAAACATACAGAACAAAGAAAAAGTTTTAAGAGCTGCAAAAGAAAAGGGACAACTCACATATAAAGGCAGACCCATCAGAATAACGCCTGACTATTCAATGGAAATGATGAAAGCTAGAAGGACTTGGTCATAAGTTATACAGTCGCTAAAACAGCATGGCTACCAAACTAGAATACTATATCCTGCAAAATTATTAATCACCATAGATGGAGTAAACAAGGTATTTCAGGACAAAGTCAGACTGAAAGAATATATATCTACCAATCCAACACTACAGAGAGTATTAGAGGGAAAACTCCAACCTAAGGACCCCAGATATACCCACAAAATCACAAACAATCAATAAGTCCATAGAAGAATACTCTAGAGAAAGGAAATACAAAAAAGTTATCACCAAAAATGGCAGGAAATATAAATCAATGGTCACTAATTTCCCTTAATATCAATGGTCTCAACTCTCCTATAAAATGTCACACACTAACAAGATGGATACAACAACAGAAGCCATCCTTCTGTTGCCTACAAGAAACACACCTCAACTGCAAAGTCAGACACAGGCTTAGAACAAAGGGTTGGGAAAAGATTTTCCAGTCAAACGGTCCTAAGAAACAAGCAGGGGTTGCTATCCTAATATCTAACAAAGTAGACTTTAAGCTAAAAGCAATTAAAAGGGACCAAGATGGTCACTACTTATTCATCAAAGGGAAAATTGGTCAAGAGGAGATTTCAATCTTAAATATTTATGCTCCTAATATAAGGGCACCTACTTATGTAAAAGAAACACTGCTAAAGCTTGAATCCCATATCAATTCTTACACCCTAATAGTGGGAGACTTCAATACCCCACTTTCAACCCTGGATAGATCCACCAGACAGAGCCTCAACAGAGAAATAAGGAGTCTAAATGAGGTTATGATGCAAATGGATTTAACAGATATCTACAGATCCTTCCACCCAAAGACAAAGGAATATACATATTTCTCAGCTCCTCATGGAACTTTCTCAAAAATTGACCACATAATTGGTCATAAAGCAAATATCAGCAGATACAAAAAAATGGAAATAATCCCTTGTAACATATCAGACCACCAGGGCCTAAAGTTAGAGTTCAACAACAACAAAGCACAGAGAAAGCCTACCAACTCATGGAAATTAAACATCGATCAGCTGAACCATTTCTAGGTCAAGGAAGAAATTAAGAAAGAAATCAAAGTCTGCCTAGAATTTAATGAAAATGAATCCACAACGTATCCAAACTTGTGGGACACAAGGAAAGCATTCTTACGAGGAAAATTCATAGCACTAGATGCCTATATGAAAAACCTAGAGAAATCCCACACTAGAGACCTAACAGCTCAGCAGAAAGCCTTAGAACAATTAGAAGGGAACTCACCTAGAAGGAGTAGAGAGCAGGAAATAATCAAACTTAGAGCTGAAATCAATACAATTGAAACAAAAAGAACAATACAAAGAATCAATGTATCCAAGAGTTGGTTCTTTGAGAAAGTTAACAAGATAGATAAGCCCTAAGCCAAAATAATCAAAAACAGAGAGAGAGTGTTCAAATCAACAAAATCAGAAATGAAAAGGGGGACATAACAACAGACCCCCCCCTGGAAACATAGAGAATTATCAGATCATACTTTGAAAATCTGTATTCCACAAAAATGGAAAACCTAGAAAAAATGGACAGCTTTCTGGACAGGTACAATCTACCAAAATTAAATGAAGATCAGATTAAATACATAAACAGGCCTATAACCCTTAAGGAAATTGAAGCTGTCACTAAATACCTCCCCAAAAATAAAAACCCTGGTCCAGATGGTTTTGGTGCTGAATTCCACCAGACATTCAAAGAAGAACTACTACCATTACTTCTCAAACTGTTCCACAAAGTGGAAACTAAAGGAATATTGCCAAATTCATTTTATGAGGCTGCAATTACCCTAATACCCAAGCCACTCAAAGACCCAACAAAGAAGGAGAATTATAGACCAATTTCCCTCATGAATATTAATGCAAAAATTTTCAACAAAATTTTGGCAAACGGTATACAACAATGTATAAAAGATATCATCCACCAAGACCAAGTACGCTCGTCTCATCAATGCAGGGCTGGTTTAACATACGAAAAACTCTAAATGTTATCCATCATATAAACAAGCTAAAGGAACAAAACCACATGATCATATCCTTAGATGCTGAAAAAGCCGTTGACAAAATCCAACACTCCTTTATGATTAAAGCCCTGGAGAGATCAGGAATACAGGGAGAATACCTAAATATAATAAGGGAGATTTACAAGAAGCCGACAGTCAGTATCAAACTTAATGGAGAAAAACTCAAAGCCATCCCACTAAAATCAGGAACTGGACAAGGATATCCTCTCTCCCCTTATCTATTCAATATAGTTCTCAAAGTTTTAGCTAAAGCAGTAAGGGAATGAAAAGAGATTAAGGGGATACAAATTGGAAAAGAAGAAGTGAAACTTTCTCTATTTGCAGATGATATGATCGTATACATAAGTGACCCACAAAATTCTTCCAAGGAACTGCTACAACTGATAAACACCTTCAGCAATGTAGCAGGATACAAGATTAACTCAAAGAAATCAGTAGCCCTTCTATACACTAAAGATAGAAGAGCAGGAAAAGAAATAAGAGAAACATTATCCTTCATAATAGCTGCAAATAGTATTAAATACCTTGGAGTAACTATAACCAAAGAAGTAACAGGCCTATTTGACAAAAATTTTAAATCACTGCAGAAAGAAATTGAAGAGGATATCAGAAAATGGAAAGTTCTCCCATGTTCCTGGATTGGTAGGATCAACATAGTAAAAATGGCAATTCTACCAAAGGCAATCTACAGATTCAATGCACTGCCCATCAAAATCCCAACACAATATTTTTTGGACCTTGAAAGAACAATACTCAATTTCATTTGGAATAACAGGAAAGCCAG